>CAUYTI010126450.1:0-26411 GCA_963575145.1 Galago senegalensis
TTCCCAGCCTTGATGTCTGTCATTCTACTTTTAATCTTCATGAGATAAAATTTTTTTATTTCCTACATATAAGTCAGAACATGTGATACAAAAATTATATTTTTAACCATCAGAACCTACAAAAGTTTTGAGCCTTTTGAACCATTTAGTTCCAACAAATTGCACTCAGTAATAACATTTTATTATTTGGAAATATTTTTGTTTTTTTCTACCAATCCTCAAAAATTATGAAAATTAATAAAAATGCTGCTTAAAATATTGTAGATTTTAGAAATTGCATCTTAATATGTAGGTGAAATTTCCCAAGCTCTAAGAATGTTCCCAAATATAGTAAGTACTGCCTATAGGCCAGCAATATCATTTATTTATTTATTCAAAGATGATTAAGAATTTACCAGTTAGGCAACTTTTTGCATTATATTTGAGATTCTATTTTTAGCTTAAAAATTGAGATATAAATGAGTTGATCCAAATTATTAATATGAGATTACTATTTCAGGATAAGTGATTTGTGAATTCTAAATCATCAGTTATATTTGTTAGATAGCTGGCAACTTGGTACAGCTGAAAATACCAATTAATTTTCAATAGTACAAACCACCATAAGGAAAGGAAGAAATCTCCATCTGGACACATGGAGAATTCCTATGGGATCTCACTCATTGCATTTCAATTAAATTTAGGATGAGAGAAGTGGCAAAATAATTAGGCTTCTCTGAAATTCAGATATTTGTGAATCTTTTCCAAAAATTTATTAAATTTTAGTGATGTATCACATTTCCAGATTGGATGGGCAATAGTGTATCACCACATGGACTAATATCACAGAAAATGTTCAGTGATTGGAAAAGTTTAAATATAAAGAAGATTTCCAGTAACTCTGGCTTAATTGGTACTGCACTTGACCACAGAGCAGTCAATTAGCAATGTTTGGTGTGTAGCTAATGTACAAATGGCTGGGCAAGGCTCACTTCAGTAATGTAAGACCATGACAAGTACCTTCATTCCTAATGGAATCAATATAGTAGCTGATATAAGAGTATTCTGAGTCTCTCAGTGGCTAGAGTGGAATCACTGCATCATGGTTCCTTTGGACTTACTCTGACAATTTAGACCATACATCCACAGGAATTGACATGCCAACAGCCAGTCTGGGAATGTCTGTGTATCTGCTCATTAAATTTTTTTCAGGCTCACTGGGGTCAATACAAATGAACATTTAGAAGATGTCAGAATAGCAGAGTCAGGAAAGGCCTTTATATTTTGTTCTAAGCATGACACAAATATGCTAGAGGGCTGTGAGGGCTGGGGATTGTGAGTTAGAAAGATAAATCGGGCAGCCATATGAAGGGGGCAAAACCAAAGACAGCGACCACGTTAGTGGCCCAGAAGGGAGAAGGTGGTGACATGATCCAGGGCAGTAGTTGTGGTGAAACTGGGCAAGATTTCTGGAGGAGACTGAAGTCAGGATCTATAGATTTTACTGACAAATTGTGTGTAAATTTGAGAGAAAGAGAAGTGTCCAGGATGAGGTGAGCATTTTGGCTTGAATGGATGGGCAGACGAGTTGCTGCTTCTTAGACTAGAAATGTTGGAAGGGAAAGATATTTGGGGAGTAAAAACCAAGTGTTAATTTTTGGCCATGCTAAGTTTTAGGTGGCATTGAGACATCTGAGTGGGCATGTTAAGGGGACCGAGCATTATGTCAGCCCAGAGCTTTGAGGACCAGCGGCAGTAGGGAAACTTTGCAGGCATCAGACTGTGACTGGAACTTAAAACTGTCAGATCAGGAAATGCCACACAGCAGGTGAGTGGGGATGCCAAGAGGTCCAGGGCAAGCCCTGAGTTCTGCCAAATTTTAGAGGAAGTCATGGCTTCAGCCACAGATTTTCAAGGTCACGCTCCTTCTTTGCCATAATTCCATTTGCCCCACCTAAGCCCCAACCACCTGCCCTCATATGCATATACTGAACAGTGGGAAGAACTGCTGAAGGGAACTTTTTGAAAGTATAAAAATAACAAAGAAACAAGAGACCATGCCTTTCAAAGGAAGAAGCATGCATGTTTTTGCTAACTCTGGTTACAATGCCAGCTTCCTGGCCCTTCCTGGACCTCCACCCACTGACTCTGAAGAGCACAATTTTAGGAACTCATCTGTGAGAAAGGGAGACTTCGTGTGTAAGATACAATGTTTACCTGAAGCTTAACAGAAAACTCTGACTAAACTGGTTTAAATGGTTGCATTTCACAAGTAAAAATCTGGAAGAGAGAATTCTTTAGGGTCAACCCATCTTAGGGTCTGAGGTGCCATCAAGGGCCACATGTCTCCATCTCTTGGTCCTGCCACCCTCAGTGTGCATCTTGTCCTCAGCCTCACTCCTCTCTCATCTTAAGGTGGCCACAACAATACAGCCTCCACCTCAGACAGGACAGCACCGTAGCTGAGAGGAGTGACCCGGTTCTCTCCCTCCTTTGTGTGGGTGAGGATCTCTTCCCTGGGGGCTGCCAGACTCTTCCTCATGGTTTAGAGGCCAGAATTTGGTCACAGGCTTCCCCTCAACCTACCAAAACTAGTGAGGTTATCATGACTTCATGGTGATTTTTCTCCGGGCTAGAAATTGAGTCACATTTGCTCTGAGCAAAAGCAGGGCTCTGATAGCAATTAAATGGGAGCAGGGATGGGGACACAGCTGCTGCTGAAGAAATGACAGTGTGGGCTCCAAGGCTGACCTTCCAGCTGGGAAAGCCAACCTGTGTGGAAAGGGAAGTCATTTGAGGGCAATGAGTGTGGAGACCAATGCCATGCACACTGGAGATCACTCGGTGGTGAGAAATATGGAGCGACCCACAGCTAACAAGCTGGGGAAGACATTAGGTAGAGACCCCTAGACACTCTCTACCCCAGCTGAAAAAATTAGTCCTTAGAGGGAAAGATTCTTGGTTTGACCAAACTTTAACCAGCCTCCTGATCCTCATTCTAGGCTCATGTGCACAATTCCTTATAAAATCCAAGTTAGCAACAGCCCTTCTAAGTCAGTTTAGAAAGAATACTCCTCCATCACAATCTGATCCCTCTTGATATCTGATCCTCACGCCCTACCGTAGGTGATGTCTGCTTACCCTGGCTTGTCTTCAGCAAGAATACTGCAAGGCGCGTTTAGCCAGAATTCTCCTTATCCGAGATGTTTCTCTCAGTAATTTTCTACTCACTGAGCCCCACCCTCCTCTTGACTAAAATCCCCACTTATTCATGTTGAATGTGGAGCCTGGTCTCTCTCCTCCACTGTAAAATCCCCCTGCATCTCCATAGTCCCCTCTTAAATAGTCTCCGTTACAGTGTTTTAACAAATGTCACTGAATATTGTTTTTTTTTACAAAGGGGGGGCTGTCACATGTGGCACAATTCAAATGTGGCTACGTATGCATTTCAGCTCATGGCATATTCATTCATTTATCCCATAAACAGTAGTTGGACACCTAATTGTGCCTGAAAATGAGCTAATTGCTAGACACAAAGATCATCAATCTATAGAAAGATATAGACCATAGACATAGATTATAGATCTTTATTTAAAGATCTAAAGAGATAGAGCTGGGGTGTCCAAACTTTTGGCTTCTCTGCACCACAGGGGAAGACAAAGGGTTGTCTCGGGCCACACATTAAATATGCAAACACTAATGAAAGCTGATGAAGGAAGAAAAAAGGTCCAAGCATAATTTTTGCAATACCCACTACCACCAATAAGCAAAAAAGTTCTCACATGGTAATCCTAATTATGCAGCAGCCTGTTCAGAGAGTCTTTTAAAATCATCGAGCAGGCCCCAAGATCATGATCACTAATATAGAAAATGTACATAGCTAAGTAATAAAACATATTTGGGTTTTTTTTGATATGTTCTATTATAAAAGTAAAAGAAACATAAAACTCATGGGATATTTAACATTGTATTTGAAAAACTAACACACTAATATCTAGTTCAATGAAAGTAATTATAATTCTCAGTGCGTTATCAAGGTGCTCATCAGATATTTTGTTCTAATTTCATTATTACTGTGCTTCATTCTTGAAAATAGTTGCTCACAAATGTAGATGCTACAAAAACCAATGGCATGAACGGTCATGATTGTGAAGCAAAAGAGATTTGTTTCTATAAAAAGTTTAGTAAGAAACATGACCAAATCTTTCTTTAAGTTGAATGTTAGATTGCAGCTCTATGCATTCCATTTGAAAGTTAACATGTAATATACAATGTCAACTGAAAATGGAATTGCAAATGCACCAAAATATTGACTATTTTCCTGGAAATCTTGAAATTTGTTCTCAAATTCTTATACAAAACAAAAATCAAGGCTGCATATTTTTTTGCTGTTTACAGAACTGTGCTTTGCCAACCCATCAAAATGCATAAAATTGCTTGCCTTAATTTGATTTTGCCATAATTTCAGTTTCATGGGAATGCTGCTGCAGTTTGAAACATTGAATTGAAAAGTTGGTTTTCACATTGAAGACACATTCAACTCATTTTAATGAGTGGTTAGATCCACTAAGCCAGTTTTCATACTCAATTTCTGGCACAAATTTGGCTTTGGATATCATAAATTACCTGATAACATGTCACAAATCATGAAATCTTTTCAACTTTTGGCCATTTTACTTCTAAAAAGTAAATGATGCTGCCAAGGTCAGCATCAATGCTGTTAAAAAATTCCTGGAATTGGCGATGATCCAATCCTTTGGCCCCTATGAAATTCAGTCTTGATGCAGATTTGCATGATGTTATCCATTGTGAAAGGTTTTGTGCATAAATTCTCTTGATGTACTATACAATGATACTTCATCAAACATGAATTTGGGGCAGCAACTACATCATCTCCTATTAACTTTACTACCACTGGGGCACCATCAATACCTAACCAGAGATGTTGATAGCAGACAAGGAGAATTACTTTAATATGTTTTTTACTGATTCGTATATATTTCTTGATTCAGTTGTATCTTCTAATGGCACTAAAGAAGCAATTTATTCAGAGACATTATGTTTGTCATCAATACCTCTAAGAAAAATGGCAAGATGAGCTGTATTTGTGGCACCAGTGCTATCGTCCATCACCAAACATAAAATTTAAAATTAGCTGCTTTACTTTTCAAACTTTTTTCAATAGATCTTCTATTTTATCTTGTTTCTTTAGTTTGCCTTGCTATTGTCTGGTGAGGAACTTATTTTTAAATATCCTTTTTTTCAAGGAAAATTATATCTGCCACGCTTTCCATATATTGCTTAATAAGCTCATCATCAGTAAACAGTTTTGATTTTTTGTCTATTAAACATGTAGCTAGCTTCTAAGATGGAATTTGTCTGAATTGTAACTTAAAACAAAATTTCTTGAGAATACAGAGTTTTTTCAGTTTTACTATTTTCTCCTATGACATAATCCTTCATACCCATCAAATTTGGCAGCATGTTTTGCATAAAAATATCTTTTCAAATCATAGTCTTGGAAAATTTGTGCAAATTGGTCTCTCTCACCTCTTCTCCATCATGAGAGGGTCCTAATTCCAACTCTCTTTGGAAGTGTTCAGAACTTTCCCTTTGTTCTTAAATAAAATTTCTCTGTTACACTGAAAAAAAATATTTGCACAAATTTCTCACAAATTAAGCAGAGTGCCTTACTATTTCCCTCAGCAAAAAGGTAGTCATCTGTCCACTTTTCATTGAACAATCTTCCTTCAATTATAATTTTTCTTCTGGGGGGTTCTGTTTTCTTTTGAGATGCTGTAGAAGTCATGCTTCTACAGGGATTAAAAAATAATTGATAAAGGACTATACTGACATTTGTTTATTTATTTATTTAGAGACTGACTCTCACTTTCTTGCCCAGGTGAGTGTGCTATGGTGTCATCATAGCTCGCAGCAACCTCAAACTCCTTGGCCTAAGTAGTCTTCTTGCTTCAACTTCACAAGTAGCTGAGACTACAGGTGCCCACCACTATATTTACTTTTTACAAAGATGAATTGACAGGAAAACAGAAAGCAAGGTGTAGTACCTTCCTTATATCAGCTGCTGATGCAGGGAGAGGTGGAGAGCAGGTCATAAAGTCTGGGGGATGATGTGTGAGGTACCTCTGAAGTGTGGAGGTACTTTAACAATCAAATAAGAATGCTGACCTGACTTCTAAGTAGCATTAAATGCCTAACATTGCAATGGTAGGTTAAAATGTTATTGATAATTGTTGCTCCTTAAGTTACCATGAGCACATGTGACATCTGATAGTGTCAAGTCGACTGCTCTTGGAAGACAACACATTGCAAACCACAGACCTTGTAAAACTGAAGCCACACATGTACAAATAGTGAGAGCATATGTTTGTTTATTTTACATGACATTGAGCCCTAATGTTGTTGCCTACAATGTTCACACTCGAGTACTATGCAATCAAGTTCCACAAAAATTGCTCAGTGGTTAGGGTGCCAGCCATATGCACTGGGCTATGGGTTCAAACCCAGCCTGGGCTTGCTAAACAATGACAACTGCAACCAAAAAATATCTGAGCATTGTGATAGATGCCTGTAGTCCCAGCTACTTAAGAGGCTGAGGCAAGAGAATCACTTAAGTCCAAGAGTTAGAGGTTGCTGTGAGCTGTGACTCCATGTCACCAAGGGTGACATAGTGAGACTCTGTCTCAAAAAAAAAAAAAAAGTCACATAAAAATAATGTTTTAAGTAAGTTGACAGTTTTGTGTTGGGCCACATTCATAGCCATCTTGGGCCATCATTCAGCCTGTAGACCAGGGGTTGGACACCCCAATAAAGCGTAGATCTAGAGACAGATGTGGATGTTCCATCGGGTGATTAAAAATGAGAGGGTAGAACTCTGGGAAACCCAGGAGAGACAACATGCTTCTCTAGGAGTCAGGATTGCACTACAGAAGGGGCTACATGTGATCAGATCCTAAAAAATGATTATTTACATGCTCAAGAATGAACAGAAGAGCATTCAGAACACATAGGAGTAAGCATCGCCCCAGTGTATATTTTAACACTGTTTTTATATTGACTACAAATATATCTGCATTTCATTTTATGATACATGAAGAAAGGATGCCTTCATGCCAGGTATGGATATTAGCCAAAAAATACTGTAAAAGGACAACTAAGAAAATTAGTCAATATCTGGGATAAAATTAAACATATCTAGTTTCACACCTGCTGAGGTTGCCTGCCAAGATTCTCCCATAAGGAAGTAATTCTAGTAATTTTCAGTGCATCACCAGTTTTTTTCCTGATTCTGCCAGAAAACATCTGTTCTTTCTGTGACCTGTCAATAAGTTTATTCCCTTTAATTTTCACCCTGTGGTATAGAACATCGAAGTCACCAGTCAGAAGAGTTGCTGCCAGTCAATGATAAAGTATTTCCCCACAGCAAGGTTTCCTAACCCGGGGGGATTTTACATCTCAGGTGACATTTAGAAATGTCTGGAGGCATTTTTGTTTGTTATAACTTGGAGGGGGGGAGTCTCCCTCACACTCAATCATTTTAAAATGGAAATCCTCCATGCACAAGGCAGGCTAGAGGGAATAACTGTACATGCATGTGTGTGTGTGTGCATGTGTGTGAATGTGTATGATCATGTGTGTGCATGTGTGTGTGTGTGTATGTATGAGTGCTAAGAATGGGAAGGAATCTTCTCACACATACCTTCCTTTCTCTAGCAGGAGGGGGACAGAACTATCTCCTGCCTCAGTTGTCCATGGTGTAAATGCAGTCATCTTTCTTGACTGGCCAGGCTTTCTTTCATGTGACAGGAATATACAAATGATCATTCTTTCATGAGAGCACACCTGGGAACTACTGGGAAGGTTGAGGTGAAAGGAATGCTTGAGCCCAGGAGTTTGATACCAACCTAGGCAACTTGGTGAGACAAACAAAAAAGAAAAAAAAAGAAAGAAAGAAAACAAAACAAAATGCCAATATGATTGATAATTTTTTTGCAAAGGCCTATGAGCCTGGGGTCTCATTTTTGCAAAGTTACTTGCCACAGAAGATCCTTCTCAAACTCTACCTTTCATCCTTTCCCAACTTCTGACCAAATTTCCCTTTTACAGATACTCCGTCAGTTAGCAGGCATTTGGGTGAGGAGCAGAAGGCAGCAGGTGGCAAGATGACTCTATCTTGGCTTCCTAGTGTGGGGTCACCCACTCCACATACACACTCTTGCCATTCCCCATGGTAGAAATGTGGCCGCCTTTTGACATACCTTTCTCAACTCTACAGGTTCTCTTCTTTCCCAGCCTCCAGCCTCTGTGGTTCATGTCTCTGCCAGTTCTGTAACTTAGCAACTTCTCTATGAGATACTCGTCAACTGCCAACTTTAGAATTTGAAGTCCCAATTTCTAGGAGTAACCCATTCTCCTAGGGCTGCATCATTTGGCTTTATGGAAGCAAACAAAATTAGCCTCTTTCTGGGAACACAGCACTCCCCAACTAAGTGACCATTCCTCTGCACTTGGCCCTAACATCCACCATGGGATAAGGGTCAGTGGACAGACTTGATCAGCTGAACTCAAGCCTTCCAGCAAGTCTGTGGGGAGCTGGGTGTCCTAAAATAGGGTAGTAGCCTGAATGATCTGAGCCTTACCCACAAATTTGGCACTTTTTTTTTTTCAAAAATTCCTCCTGATGTTCAAAACATCATTCACAAAAGCCCTGATTAAAGAAAACATTTATTTTCCAATAATTTACATTATTCCATGTTTCTTCTCTATTTTCCATTTCCATCCAGATGTGTATTTACATGTAAAATGTAAAAGTCATAAAATAAAGGCTGCTATTCCACTATCAGCCTTTCCATTCAGATCTCCCTCCGTTCAGTCAGCTGGCAGCAATGTCCCAGCCTCAGAGAGACCAGAGCCCTCATCATCCCACTCACAACTTCCAGCACTTCCGTTGCCCAAATGAGGCTCACAAATCATTCCAGTCTGATTAACTTCCCTATTAGATGACTGATGCCTGGTGCTGGAAGCTTCTTGTAATGACTTTCTTTCACTCTAAAACATATAAACTTGAGTGAAGGTCGGCAAGAGCAGTTAAGATAATCACACAGCTGTAACTTAGTTTACACATTTCACAGTTCATTTTCTAAAAGTAGGCAATAAGTATTATGATTAATGAATGAAGAAGTTTTTAAAGTATTATAACTTTCTCATCATATTCAGGAGATAAATATATTTGGTAGATATATACTTCTGTTCTTTTTTGGCACCTGTGTAATAAATTGGTTTCCATTTGAATTGCTTTTAAATACTGTTAGGCTGGAGTTTTCAAAGACTGCTATGAATTTGTTTCATAGGTGAAGTACTAAATTCATTACAGTTCAAAGCATTTTCTATAGAATTTCTTGAATATATTCTGTTCACACAAAATATTTATGCTAATATTTTCTCACATTCCATAGGTTGCCTTTTCATTTTATTGATTGTTTCCTTTGCTATGCAGAAGCTTTTGAGTTTCACATAATTCCACATCTACATTTTTATTTTTCTTGCCTCTGCTTTTGGTGTCATATCAAAAAAAAAAAAAATCATTGGGAAGACCAAAGTTAAGGAGCTCTCTTTTTCTATTTTCTTCTAGGAATTTTATGGTTTCAGATCTCGCATTTAATTTTGAGTTAATTCGTGTATATGGCATATGAAAAGGGTCCAATTTCATTCTTTTTCAATCCATACAAAGTTTAATATACAAAATGTAAAAGGAGTTCATATAGCTAAGAGAAAAAAACAAACAACCACTCGAAAAAATAGGGAAAGGACCTAAATTGACATTTCTCAAAAAAGACGTACCAAGGGCCACCAAGTATATGAAAAAATGTTCAACATCACTAATCATCAGAGAAAAGCAAATCAAAACCACAATGAAATATCACTTCATACTTCTTAGGATGGCTATTACTAAAAATAAAACCTAAAAGATAACAAGTATAGGTGAGGATACAGGGAAATGGGAAATCTTGTACACTATTAATGAGAATGTAAATTGATACAGCACTTATGGAAAACAGTGTAGAGGTCCCTCACCAAATTAAAAATGGAGTTACCATATGATCCAGAAATCCTCCTTTAGGGTAGGGTCTCAAAGACATATTTGTACTTCCATGTTCATTGCAGCATTATCCACAGTAGCCAAGACATATTAACAATGTCCACAAATAGGTGCATAGATAAAGAAATTGTGGAATATGCATGCAATGGAACATTATTCAGCCTTTAAAAAGGGGGGTTTTGCTTTCCTATAATCAACAGCTGTAAAAAAGTTTAAAGCCATCACTGTGGCCACCAAGTAGCTCCAGCATTTGCTTATTAATCAATGCTCACTTTATCTTTATCCTAATTTCTTTTATTTGATCTTGCATGTATGGTGTATAGAGAGTTACATAACTTATCTAATATTCACAACAGTATAAAATAAAAATATATTAAAAATCATTTGTAGTTCATAAGGCAAAAAATCCATCCTTTACTTACTTTTATGCTCATGAATAATATAAAGGAACAAGTGACACATCAAGAATGAAAAATGTAGAATGCACAGGGAAAGTTTAAAGGACAGTAGATCAACCAGAAAGATGAGCATCCATTAGACTATCAAGATGTGGGATGAAAAAGACATGGATGAATTCATAGCTCTTTTTTAATTTTCCCACAAAAAGGTGCAATTTCCCTCCAAGAAGTACATCAAATACTTCCTCTTTAATCTCCTACAAATCAGTTTTGTGATTTTTATTCTTACATTCAAGTCTTTAGTGTCCAAGCTGAGGTTTTCATATTTTGTCAATAAGGTTAGAGAGCTCACATGCATTCCTGAGTAAGCAAATGACCTGGCAAAATGTATTTAAGAACATTAATGTAGTAACTCTGGAAGGGATATGTTGAAAAAGTAAAATTAACAGTAGACCAGAAGAAGGGTGATCAATTTATAGTACATCTCAACAGTCTGAATTCAACAGAATAATCATTTGTTTCTAGTGAAACAAATAACTTGATCTTGATTCAAGTTGTTCAGAATAGTATATACAATTGGTTCAACCACCCTGCTAGGCCTGGAATTGTTTTCACCTGCACCACAAATACTCTCTCATTTATTTTCTGCCTCCAATGAGAGCACAGTTGGCATGAGTGTGGGAATGTTTATAGGGCAACAAGAACCAGACTTGAGCATGATTCTGCCCTTGTTTTATCCCATGAATGTTCCAGTCATACCAAGGTCAATGAGTTTTTATAGAATGTATAAATTCAGCTTCAAAAGGTGGCCCTGATGTGTCTGTTTTCTGGGGATGCAACACAAGTATTTAGAGAAGATGAACATTCTGCAGGTGGCCTGTTGGGGGATGAGATAGTCCTCTTCCCCATAGTTAACTTGCCAAACAGACATTTTCATGGGGCATTGCTTTGTCAGTCATGCAGGGACAGCTGGAACCCAGAGACCAGGAATATCCAAGTAATATTTGGAAGTAAGAAGTGGTATGACTCTCAGTCAGTATGAGGGTGCTGCAAGTGCCTAGGGCAACAATTTAAAGATGATGGCTACTTTCAGAGTTGTATAAGCACATTGTATTCTTAAAATTTATGTCTTACCTGCTTAGGCTCACTTTGATCCCAAAACATATATAAGTTTCCTGCAAGAGATAATGGAGAGAAAGTCATTTGGCAGAAATGGGAAAGTCAAGAAAAGGAACAACTTTATGTTGGAAAGAAGTATATACAATAAGAATCTGTGGTGGTCTGATATGATAGCCGCACTATCATCCAGGTAGGGCCTGGGGTTTTCTGTGCAAATGGAGTATAAAACTTGTTCTCAGAAGAGATGGTAGAGATGTAGGGTTCAGAGGCTTTTGCTTACTTTTGCCAACTCTTGCCAGTCAGAAATATTCTGTAATTTCACTTTTTTAACCTTTGGATTCATCCCATTTTAACATCCTTGTATGTCAGAAAAACATTGAGGATGAGAAGATTGAACCTGATGGAAGTCATGTTTTTCTCTGTTTTCATCATCCAACATCAATAGACTGATACTGTGACCTTGACTGGCACTTGCGTTTGTTGTTAGTTTCAAAGCTGAAGAAGTTAGTGGGTGTCTTTCGCTTTCCTTTCCTTTAACTGCAGTTTTTCAAAAGTTGGCAGACATGTTTGATACAATATTATCAAAGAATTCATCACTGTGGACATCAGAATGTCTTCCTTGTCTTTGTGTTTTTCATCTTTATTAATTAGTCATGAGTAATACTCATTCTTGTCCTTGGCATTTTTTCTGTTGTGAATTTCATGATATACCATGCAAGGGTGGCCCACAGTCTCAGATGATTGATCAAAGCACCCTTGAGCTCATACTGTTCATTGGTGACACATCCCTTGAGTTTTGAATAAGTTTAGTTATTTTCATCTCAACTACATTCTACCTTCTTGTTTCCTGTCCTCATTATTTAATTTTCTGCCCATTCATTTATGTCAAGAACTGATCTGTGTCCTTTAATTTTTATCACTTGTACTAACACAGAACAATATTTCAATAGTTAATTTGTAAAAGCATGCTTCTTTCAGTTATAAGCATTTAGAACTCATATTTAGACTCATATTTCTACACACTTCAGGCATATTACAGATAACCAAACCACAGTGCACACACTCCTGATAATTCCATCTCACATTGGTTCATTATCTTTAAAGACTATCTTACAGAGGGGTTCCCATTAAAATTAAAAATATTTTTGAACTCAGAGTACAATCAAGTCATAGAAGGCTGGAGCTAGAAAAAAGTTTGGGCTCTGCGCCTGTGGCTCAAGTGGCTAAGGCGCCAGCCACATACACCTAAGGTGGCAGGTTCAAATCCAGCCCAGGCCCACCAAACAACAATGACAGCTGCAAGCAAAAATAGCCAGGAGTTGTGGTGGGCGCCTGTGGTCCCAGCTACTTGGGAGGCTGAGGCAGGAGACTCTCTTGAGCCCAGGAGTTGGAGGTTGCTGTGAGCTGTGATGCCACAGCACTCTACCCAGGGGGACAGCTTGAGGCTCTGTCTCAAAAAGAAAAAAAAAGTTTGTAGGTAATTTTTGTCTGAACCCTCACTTTATAGACATGGACCAAGTGCTGGCAGCTATTCACCCTGTCAGACAGTAATTCAGGATTCCATGTCTTCTGACTTTTATTCCAGGAATTAACTCTGAGAAGAGAAAAACAGAACAAAACCCTAAACTGTAGAGAATGCATGCATAAATAATGGACTAATTATGCAAACATTTATGTACAACATGTAAAAACACAACACAATAAGCTTAACCTTAATTAGGGAGCGTTAAATAGAAGAGTGTTTTTAAAATGTATCTAATGGAAGAAGGCATGATGGTAGAAAATGTAATTGTTTAGTAAATGCATAGGAAGAGGTTTTCAGAAAACTTTATGAAAAGATAGGCTACTAGCAGTGTCTTATTTACTTTGTAACTGTGGAGTCTGACAGGGTGCCCTGGGTAATACAGAGACAACACCCTATCAGTAGTTATTTACAGACAAGATAGAAAAAGGACAGCACGCATAAATTAGAAAAAGAAACATTGACAGCTCAGAGCAAATGGAAGAGACAGGAGCAAGGATAGAAAGAGATTAGTGTACTTTGGGGGCTGGGGCTGGGGAGCAAAACCAAATTATACCTGCTTCTTCATTAATTTTGCATATCAACCCTGCTCATAAAGTTGGACTAAGATTTCAGGTAGGAACTGTAAATAAAGTTAGAGGACCTAAAGAGTGTCAATGTGGTGATGCAATAACAAGATAGCAAAAATTTAGCAATCATTTTCCACCTTTGAGATATTCTCTAATGGAAAAACTGAAAAAAAAAATCCCAATCCAATTTGGATAGGAATCATGTTGACAATCCCTGGTACATTGTATATAGAAAAATAATATTGTTTGTTAGGCATTTATTATCTTCTAGGTAGTTTACTGGAAATTTTGAATATTCATTTATTCTTCACAATCTTCAAATAATGAAAATAATAGCCAGGATGGTGGTTCACACCTGTAATTCTGGCACCTTAGGAAGTTGAGGTGAGAGGATTGCTTCAGGCCGCAGTTCAAGATCAGCCAGGGAAACATAAAGAGCTCACCTCTTTTAAAAAAAAAAATAATAATAGCAGCTATAATTTATGACTGCTTACAGTGTACCAAGAAACACTGTAATCAATATTTCAAATGGATTATCTAGCTTACTTTTCTTGCTAAACTTCATGAGTTAAGTACAATTATTCATTTTGTTGGGAGAAGAAGGATGAAATAGTTGCAAACTAAATCTCTTAGGAAGCATTTAATTATTTATAAATATTTATCATAATGAGGTATTTAGCCCATACTTGGCAGAAGTTTGAACCTTAGGGAAACAGGATGAGAACCTTTTTTGTCCTTGGGATGTGCCAGGAATATTTCCCTGGACTGTGAAGAGACTCATGTCACGTTCCTATGTTTGAAAGGCCAGAGTTGGTCTGGACCATGAACTTGTCAGGCAATTGTTCAGTCCCTAGGTTTACATCCAGGGCACTCTCTGGACAGGAGAGAGAACAGCCCTTCTCTTCCTGGGCTCTGCCCCAATAAGAGATCCAGCCCTCCCAGGAATATGGCTCTCCACAGTTATTCCTTCAGAGGCCGTCATTGCTTTCTTGAGTGTCAATACTTTTGAAATTATTAATAGTTCCTGCTCTCTTATGTACTTCAAGGTAACATGGTTTCATTTCTATAAAGAAAAGCAAAGTATAGCATTTGTACTTTGTTAAATTAGCTTGTTCTGCAGTTAATGTCACACAAATGTTATTTATTTGTTTTTCTACTGGCTTTTTATTAATGGAAATAACTATTTCTAGAATGTTCCACACTCAGAAAAAAGTACTTGCATTACTGTGAGAAATAACATTAAAGCATTTTGATTTAAAATAATTTGAAACTACATTTTATTAAAATATTTGATTCCTTTAAGGCAGAGCCTAGCACCTTAACAAGAAAATGACTATTGTCCAATATTTCTGGTGATGCAACATGAATGAATACCCACCTGCCATTTTTGTTATCTGTTTTCATAATCAGACATGCCTATCAGTCATGCTCCTTTCTCTGCATTCTTCCAGTCATTTAATCCCTTCTTGGCAATACAGCTTTTTCTGGCCTCAACAATCTCCAATTTTACTCTAATACCTTTATTCATAGGAGGCTCAGTGTTAAATTTGAATGATCTGAATTACTGCTCATCTTCTTTGAGGGGGAAGACAGTTTGACCTCATTCAGTACTCTTCTACAGGGTTCTCATAACCTGAAATTATATATATTAATTATGTTACTGAATTATACATATTAATTCAGTTACTGAATATCGTCAGTGATTTATTGACATGCCATTATAATATATGATACATTCAGTGATATTACTTGAGATACTCAGAGATGTTGATTCCCAGCAGCAACAAAAAGTTCAATACACTGTGCAAAATTTGCAGGGAACATGGTGCTTTTAGCCAGCGTTTTTATCAATCCCTGCACATGCATCTTTGAAATGAGCCTCAGATGATTTGTGCCTCTGATTTTCACTGAATAAACCTTCATATTTTGCATACTCCAGAGGAAGTAATAAAAGTGGTTTTGAAGTGAGGAGCTTGCATCCCACTCCACAGGGCAACATTATTTTTCTCAGTTTTGGAAATTATCAACCACCTGGTCCCTCATACCCCTGAATGAACCTGGTGCACCTTTTGGTTATAAGCACTCCATGTGGCTTCCCCTAGCTCTTCATGAGTGAGCATTAATAGCTACTTAATGTGGTGACATATATTAAACATTCTTCCAAACTTGTGTCCACCCTGTGTTAAATAGAGTGCCCATCTGTCAGTGGAACACAATCATGTTTTTCCAAGTAAACAAAAGGCTCAAAATTAATCAGCTCAGCAATCAGCTCAGAGTCAGCTAACTGGTCATAAGACATGGGCTGGGTTTCTTACACATAATTTGGGCCTAAGAGATAAAAGAACTAGAGTCATCCCTTACTTAGCTTTATGAAGCTGTTACATTGGGTGGTGGTAACCACTTCACTTGCTACGTCACAGGTTTTACAAATGGTAGTAACAAGCACAGTCAACATTTTCTCCTGTAAAGTGTAGCTCCTGGGCTAGCAGTGTCAGTAACATCTGGGAATTTATCATAAATATAAATTCTCAGGCTCTACCCCAGACCTACTGAGTTAGAAACTTTGGAATTAGAGCCCAGCAATCTGTTTTATTTAATAAGCCCTCCAGGTGATTGTGATGTATGAGATAGGACAATTAAGTTCATGAAATCATCCTAGAAAATGTGCTACATACCTCATTGCTGAATATCACTATGGTCAACTCTGAAATACTAACTCCCCTTGGGAAGCTATGCACCAATGCCAGCACCTAGTCCATCCTTCAAAGCAATTTTGGCTTTTCTTTTCTGGGATGGACATCAGAGCTGTCATCATATTACCCTTGATGTCCTGAATGTCATTAAAATGTCTTCCTTTCAATATTTATTATATCTTTGAGTAATGAAAAGTCATTGAGGGACACATCAGGTGAATAGGGAGGGTATTCCAATACAGTTATTTGTTTACTGGCTAAAAACTCCCTTACAGGCAGTGCCATGAGAGCTGGTATATTGTTGTGATGCAAGAGCCATGAGCTAGTGAAAAGTTCAGGTTATTTTTACCTGATTTTTTCCACACAGCCTTTTTAGCACTTCACTTCTAAATAGTAAACTTGGTTAACTATTTGTCCAGTTGGTACAAATTCATAACAAAAAATCCCATATTAAAAAAGTTAGGAACATTGTTTTGCATCTTGATTTGGACTGATGGAACATTTTTGATTGTGGAGCACTGACTGACTTCCTCTGTGCATTTTGATGCTTTGTTTCAGAGTGGTATTGGTACACCCATGATTCATCACTGGTGGCCCAAAACACCATCTTGCTTCTCCAGTTGGTCTTGGCAAACTTCGACTCTCCTTTGCTTTTGTTCATCGGTGACTTATTTCAACTTCCTTATGCCAAGATTTTCAGTTGTTTTCCTCTCTGCTTCTCTATCACTGTTTACTTGGTCTGCTGTACTTCTCACAGTCAACTGACAATTTTGATGCACAATTCAACACGTTTTTGCAATGTTTTCATCAGTTCTTGTTATTGGACACCCTGACCTCTCACTAATGATGCTTTCTCTCTCCTCAGAAAAGCATTTAATCCATTTATACACTGCTGTTTTCTTCATGGCATTATCCCCATAAACTTGGACTAACATGTTCTTGATTTCACTTTCACTCTTGCCAATTTTATTTTTTATTTTAGGTTAATTTGAGGGTACAAAGAATTAGGTTACAGTGTTTGCATTTGGTTATGTCCTGCCTCAGGGGGGTGTGCCATATACCCCACATTGTGCCAATTAAAGGGGAGCATACCCATCCTCCTCACTCTCTTCTCCACTCCCCATATTGAATTGAATTGAGTTTTCCTCTTGTGTGGGCATGTAGTAAATTGTCTACTGGCTTCATATTAGCATTGAGTACAATGGATACTTGTTTTTCCATTCTTGTGATACTTTACCAAGAAAAATGTGTTTCAACTCCATCCAGGTTAATGCAAAAGATGTAACTAAGGTCTTTATCTTTTTTATGGGTGCACAGTATTCCATGGTATACACATACCACAGTTTATTAGTCTTTTCCTGAATTGATGGACATTTAGGTTGTTTTCACATCTTGGAGATTATAAATTGAGCTGCTATAAACAATCTAGTGCAAATATCCTTACAACAAAATTATTTTTTTTCTTCTAGGTAGATGCCTAATAATGAAATTTCAGGATCAAATAGAAGGTCTATTTTGAGGTCTTTGAGGATTCTCCATACTTCTTTCCAAAGAGGCTGTGTTAACTTACAATCCCACATACAATGTGAAAGTGTTCCCTTCGGTCCACAACCATGTCAGCATCTGCCTCTTTGGGACTTTGTGATCTGGGCAATAGATAAAGTTAGGTGATATCTCAGGATGGTTTTGAATAGAATTTCTCTAATGATTAGAGACAATGAACATTTTTCATATGTTTATTAGCCATTTGTCTGTTTTCTTCAGAGAAAGTTCTGTTCATATGTCTTGCCCAGTGATAGATGGGATTGTTTGATCTTTACTGTTGTTGTTGATTAACTTGAGTTTTCTGTATCAACCCTTTGTCAGATTCATAACATGCAAGTATCCCTTCACATTTTGAACATTGTCCAAGGTTGTTTTCATTTTTGTGTCCTTACCTGTGCAGAACATTTTCAGTTTAATTAAGTCCTATTTGTTTATCTTTGTTGTTCTTGTGATTACCACTGAAGTCTTCTTCATAAAATCTTTCCCTAGGTCAACGTTCATAAAAGTTTCTCTCACATCTTTTAGTATTTTTATCATTTCATGTCTTAGATTCAAATCATTTATCCAGCTTGCATCAACTTTTGTAAATGGTGAAAAATGCAGGGTTCAATTTCAGTCTTTTATATAGGATTTTTCAGGTCTCCCAATACCATTTATTAAATAGGGGTTCTTTTCTCCAGTGTATGCTTTTGTTTGGTTTAAGATCAGATGGTGATAAGAGATTGGTTTCATCTCTTTCCATCTGTTTCATATGTCTATGTCTCAATTTTTGTGCCAGTACCATGCTGTTTTGGTTACTGTGGACTTGTAGTATAACCTGAAGTTTTGTAGAATGATGCCTCTAGCTTTGTTTTTATTACTAAGAATCACCTTGACTATATAGGTTTTTTTTATGGTTCCATACAAAATGAAGAGCTATTTTTTTACAGTTCTTCAAAATATGATGTTGGTAATTTAATGTGGCTCACAATAAATCTGTAGATTACTTTTGATAATATAGACATTTAACAATATTGTTTCTTTCCAGATAAGATCATGGCGTGTTCTTCCATTTCATGTCTTCTATAATTTCTTTTCTTAGGGGTTCATAATTCTCTTTGTAGAGATCCTTCACCTCTTTCATTAGGTATATTCCTAGGTATTTCATTTTCTTTGACGCTACTGTGAAGGGATTTGTGTCACTGATTTGCTTCTCAACTTGGCTGTTACTGGTGTATATAAAGGCTAATAATTTGTGAACATTGGTTTTTTACCCTGAGACAGTACTGTATTTCTTGATCACTTCTAGGAGTCTTGTGGTTAAGTCTCTGGGGTTTTCTAAGTATAAGGTCATATGATCAGCAAAGAGAGAGTTTGACCTCCTCTGCCCCCATTTAGATGCTTTTAACTGCCTTATCTTGCCTGATTGCAATGGCTAGAACTTCCAGAATTATGTTGAATAGTAGTAGCAATAGTGGACATCCTTGTTTGGTTCCAGTTCTAAGTAGAAAATATTTCAGTTTTATTCCATTCAGTATGATATTGTCTGTGGGTTTGTCATAGATGGCTTCAATCAGTTTAAAAAATGTGCCTTATATGCCTGTTTACTTAAGTGTTCTTATTTAAAAAGGATGCTATATTTTGTCAAACACTTTTTCTACATCTATTGAGAGGATCATATTGTTTTTGTTTTTGATTCTATTGATATGGTGAACTAAATTTACATATTTGTTTATGTTAAACCAACTTTATATCCCTGGGATAAAGCCTGATTGATCATGATATAGAATTTGTTTAATAGATAGCTATAATCTATTTGCTAAACTTTTATTGAGTATTTTTACACCAATATTTATTACTGAAATTGTCGTAGTTCTCCTTTTTCTTGTTTTTGATATCAGGGTGATGTTTGTTTCATAGAACATGTTGGGGAATGTTCCTTCCTTCTCAATGTTTTGGAATAGGTTCTCCAATGTAGGTACAAGCTCTTCTCTGAAGGTTTGATAGAATTCTAATGTGAAGCTCTCTGGTCTAGGGATCCTTTTTGTAGGATTTTTTTTTATTGTTTCTTCAATTTCAGGGCTGTATATTGGTCTTTTCAAGAGATCTATTTTGTCCTGTTTATGTCTAGGGAGATGTTGTGATTCCAGATATTGGTCCATTTCCTTTACATTATCATATTTCTGGGCATACAGTTTCTGTAGTAGTCAGAGATAATCTCTTGTATCTCTGTGGTATCTTTGTTATTTCCCTTTTTGCTTCTTATTGAGGTTATTAGAGATCTTACTTTTCTGCTTCTAGTTAATCTGGCTAAAGGTTTATACATTTTGTTTATCTTTTTGAAGAACAAACTTTTTGTTTCATTGATTTTATGAATGGTTCTTTGTTTTCAATTTAATTTAATTCTGATTTAATTTTAGTTATTTCTTTTTTTTCTGCTGGGTTTGGGATTGGATTTCTCCTCCTTTTACATTACCTTAAGATGATTCATTAGATCATTGATGTGCTATTTTTCAGATGTAGACTTATAATGCAATAAATTTTCCTCTTAGGGCTGCTTTTGCAGTGTCCCACAGGTTTTAGTAGTTTGTGGTTTCATTATTGTTAAGTTCAAGGAATTTAATAATTTCTTCTGTTATCTCCTCCTTGACCCAAATGTCATTCAGCATAATGTTGTTTAGTTGCCATGCCCTTGTGTGGGATGAAAATTTATGTTGGAATTAAGTTCCACCTTTATTGCCTTGTGATCTGAAAAGATACAAGGTATAATTTCAATTCTTTTGATTTTGTTGAGGTTTGATTTGTGTCCTAGGGTATTATCTATTTTGGAGTATGATTCATGGGCTTATGAGAAGAACATATATTCATTAGCTTTGGGATAGTATGTTCTGTATATATCTATTAAGTCTAATTGTTCTAGGGTCAAATTTAAGTCCCTTGTTTCTTTGTTTAATTTCTGTTTAGAGGATTTGCCCAATTCTATGAGAGGAGTATTAAAGTCTTCAGCTATTATGGTTTGTGGGGTATCATAATTTTTAGACCAATTAAGGTCCATTTCATAAATCTGAGAGCATTTAATTTGGCTGCATAAATATTTACAGTTGAAATGTCCTCTTTTTATATTATTCCCTTGACCAGTATGACATGACCAACTTTGTCTTTCATAGGTTTAGTAGCTTTAAATCCACTTGTATCTGAAAATAAGATTGCAACCCCTCTTTTTTTCTGATTTCCATTACCCTGAAATATTGTTTTCCAAGCCTTCACCCTGGGTCTTGTATGTTCATTGAGGTTAGTGTGTTTCCTGCAGACAACATATGGATGGCTTGTACTTTTTTATTTATTTATTTTTTATTAAATCATAGTTGTGTACATTAATACTATCATGGGGTACAGTGTGTTGTTTCTATATACAGTTTGAAATACTTTCATCCAACTGGTTAGCATAGCCTTCATGTTATTTTCTTAGTTGTTATGTTAAGACAATTATATTCTACTTTTAGAAAGATTCACATGTAACCTTATAGGATAAATCATAGGTGTGATCCCACCAATCACACTTCCTCCACCCATCCTCCCCCCTCCCCTCCCCTCCCTCTCCTCTTTCCCCATAGTCTTGGGCTAAATTTGGATTATAGCTTTCCTATGAAAGCTATAAATTAGTTTCATAATAGAATTGAGTACATTGGATACTTTTCTTCCATTCTTGAGTTACTTTTCTAAGAAGAACATTCTCCAGCTCCATCCATGCAAACATGAAGGAGGTAAAGTCTCTGTCTTTCTTTATGGCTGCATAATATTCCCTGGTGTACATATACCATAATTTATTAATCCATCCATGGGTCAATGGGCACTTGGACTTCTTCCATGACCTAGCAATTATGAATTGGGCTGCAATGAACATTCTGGTACAAATATCTTTATTGCAGTGTGATTTTTGGTCTTCTCAATATATACCTAGCAGAGGAATTATGGAATCAAATGGCAGGTCAATTTTTAGTTCTCTAACTGTTCTCCAGATGACTTTCCAGAAGGGACGTATTAGTTTGCAATCCCACCAGCAGTGTAGAAGTGTTCCCTTTTCTCCACAACCACGTCAGCATCTGTGATTTTGTGATTTTGTGATATAGGCTAATTTTACTGGTATTAGATGATATCACAAAGTAGTTTTGATTTGCATTTCTTTGATGATTAAGAATGGTGAGCATTTTTTCATATATCTGTAGGGCATGCACTTGTCTTCTTCAGAGAAGTTTCTCGGGCAATTGAAGCAGCATCAAAAGTACACTACTGGGACCTCATCAAATTAAAAAGCTTCTGCACAGCAAAGAACACAGTAAGTAAAGCAAGCATACAGCCCTCAGAATGGGAGAAGATATTTGCAGATTATGTCTCTGACAAAGGTTAATAACCAGAATCTACAGAGAACTCAAATGTCAAGAAGAGAACAAGTGATCCCATCTCAGGGTGGGCAAGGGACTTGAAAAGAAACTTCTCTGAAGAAGACAGGCTTATGATTTTTTATCCAATCAGCTAGGCTGTGCCTCTTCAGTGGAAAATTTAAGCCATTTATATTTATTGAGAGAATTGATAAGTTTTAGAGAGTTCTATTCATCTTATTCATTGAAAATCCATTGCTTAGTTTTACCCTTTGGGCCATTGTGGAAGCTAGGTTTTGTTCTTTTGTTTGTGGGTATTTACTTTCCTGGTGTATGGTCAATGTGGAGAATAGGTCTGAGTATTTCCTGTAGAGCTGGTATTGTGACAAACTTCCTTAATGTTTGCATATTAGTAAAAGATTTGATTTCTCCATCAAATTTGAAGCTTAATTTAGCAGGATACAGAATTCTGAACTAAAAATTGTTTTGTTTAAGAGGTTAAAGGTAGATGACCATTTTCTCCTGGCTTGAAAGATTTCAGCTGAAATGTCAGCTGTCATCCTAATGGATCTTACCCTGTAGGTCAATTTTGCCAAATTTTTTAACAATAAATTTAATGGTTGTTCACTACTTTTATTCAAGTTCCAACATTCTTGTGACAGCACACAAAAGCATGCAACAACAATACTGAATACTACTTAGGAACACACTACCACATGTCAACATGATCACAGCTGTGAGACACTGATATACAACAGTTATGAAACCTAACCAAGTTGTCTTTACAATGCTGCCAACCTAAGTGCACAGTGGCAAGTTGGCAAACATAATTGTCAGAACACATACTTTGACATCTCTGATGGTCATTCCAGAAAAAGAGCTCCAAAATAGTTTTGAAGAGTATACTGGGTGCTAGCATAAGTGCATAGCTTCCCAAGGGGAGTATTTTGAAGGTGACTGTGGTGATCTTCAGCAATTAGGTATGCAGCACTTTTTGTAGGATGAGTTCACAAAATTAGAAGTCAGACCTCTATATTGAAATTTAAAGACCATTTTCTTACATCTCCCCAAGACAGATATTAATGGAGAATATTATTAGTTTTACACTTGGCTGCCTTCACACTGAGCCATAGTATGATACCAGTCATATGGATTTGATTCGTAGGCTGCTGATGTATCAGGAAGTGCTCCATTTAATCTTGAAAATGAATTTGAATGTGTAGGTTCACACTAGGCAAATATTTATGTCCTGAAGCACAAAGAAAATTGAATTCAAATTTGTAAATCACTGACACTTTGACTAAGTGCATATTCTCAGGAATTGGGCCACACATGAATAAAACACACTTATGAAAGATTTGATAAAATGTCAAATCTTTATCTTAGAAGTCATAAGATTCTGAAGTTTTATGGGTTTCATTTTTAGTTGTTTTTTTTTTCAATTAAGCAAGTATAGACTGTTAGGACAATATAATTAGTGGACACACAACTTCTATAACACAAAATAGTTCATTTCTTTAAACAATTTTTAATTTACTTATTATTTAATAAATATTTAACCATAACCTTATTCAAAGATATCTCTTTGAGCAGACTTGAAAGGATGTCTTCTCATTTTGAACACAAAAAGAGAAAGGCATACTGATTCTAACAAATTTTAACAAATAAGCAGATATTCTGTATAGACCACTATACCACTTTATCAAAAATATAAAATATGTATTACAACATGAAACCACTTGTAAAATCTCATAATCAAACAGAAATAAAATAAGTATGAAAGTTTATCTCCATCTTGCTTTTTTAATTTTCTTTCTTTAGGAGCTCTAAAGTATAAAATATATAGGTTTGGTTGACTTCTTACTTGCCATTGACTATAATCAGAATTGAGGCAACTGAATGGTAAAATAACTAAGTCTTTAGGATAAGAAGGGTGACTATTTATTCATCCTTTTATCTCAGATTTAAAACTACACACACACACACACGTATATATATTACACACACACACGCACACACATATATATTTCCCTAAGTTAAAGATTTAACAAGAGATGTAATTAAG
This sequence comes from Galago senegalensis, assembly GCA_963575145.1. Lineage (NCBI taxonomy): Eukaryota > Metazoa > Chordata > Mammalia > Primates > Galagidae > Galago > Galago senegalensis. The sequence continues at coordinate 24,369 of CAUYTI010126450.1, forward strand.
ATGCAGGGTGATTTGTGAGAAAGTATATAACTGAAAAGACTGAAGAAGGAACCAACTCATTTTTCCACATTATGTGTAGGTAGAAATGTCATCAATCATCACTTCTTCTGAACAGCTCAGTTTTTGTCCATCACTTAATAGATGCTGCATGATGTTGCTCAAAGATTCACGTCAGCATCTCTGCCCATTTCCTCTATTTCCAGTACCCCTCAGCTCAAGCCTCTGCTCCAAAATTGCTCTTGTGCAGTGCTTTTAATGCTGCTCATTTCCAGTCATCAATTCTCACTTCTGCATACTGCAGTGCTTGGAGGCCACCTATCATCTGCCCTAGACTCAGTCCTCTTCATCTCAAAAAGTAATCTAAAGGGAACTAAGATATATGGCCAAGATTTTATGACACAATTTCCCCCCTTTCTTTGTATTCAAACCCCAGGCACAGGCCAGTGCAGTTTCTGCTTATTAAAAATATATGGGGAAAAAGATGAACTTTGGTAGTAGTTCTCTAACTCCTTACATTTGGGTTTCTACAAACTATCTATGCATTCTAACTTTGGGAAAAAGCATTTTGAAGCTGGACCTGGGATTTGCCAGCAAACTGGATTAGACCATCTCTACCTGCAGTTCTATTATTATGACAGCTTCCAGAATATCTATGTCAGAGGCTGTGAGCACTCTGCACACAGCTGGTGCAATATTCAGGTTGTGGGCTCAAGAAATCTTTCATACTCTCCAGGAATTGGATGCTTATTGTTCTCACTCAGTTTACCCTCTTATCTTGGATATATCCCTCATTTATCAAATTTTTATTTATATTTCTATTCTTGGGCTGTTTTATCTCAATGTCTAGCTGCAGACCTTATAGAATGATGTCACATAAAATGCCTACAAATCCTCTCAAATGATACCTTGAGAAGATCAGAACCACAAAACTTCAGTGTCAAAGTGAAGTCAGGATTACCTCAATCCTCTTTACAAATTACCAGCACTTTAAAGTTCTCCATCCAGCTGAGAAAGAAGTTTATATACTGGTTTAGAAATCAACACAAACTTACCAAGAACCTACATTGTTCAAATCAAATGCTCAAACACACTTTAGCAGATGTTACTACATAAGCAACTTTAATTACTGAGGTAGTTGTCATGGAAACCACTTAGGCAGCAGCTTTTACAGAGAACACCTTTGTGACCCTGTGAGAGGGCTGTGGACATTGGCTAAGAACATGACTATCATGGAAGCACTTCAATCTAATGGAAACAAGACATACACTAATGCATGCATTAAAATCCTTATAATCCATGAACTATGATGGTATCTATTTTGGGCAGCTACATTTGGGTAGCAGAGGGAAGACATGACTCAACCAATATGAGGTTTAATCAAGACTTGATAGAGTGAAGAAGCATGCCCCCAAAATGTGGTAAAGTGAATCAAAACACTTAAAAAGACTTTATAGGTTCTGTGTAACCAAAATACAGTTACAGACTGAGAAAGAAATTTAATACATTGGCACCAGTGATCCTAGGAACACTGAGATTCTCCCATGGTCCCTGACTTCACTTAGACACTGAAGTTTTGTGGTTCTGATCTTCTCAAGAAATTTGTTCTGGTGGTTAGAATAAGGTGACCAGACGTCCCACTTTTGGCGGGACAGTCTTGATTTTTAATAATTTGTCCCACATCCCATGGCGTTTTAAAAAATCCAGATTTTTAGGAAGAATGCACAACAATCTAGGGAAGGGTGGGACAATGGGAAGGGAGTATATGGTTTTGGCTGCTGAAAAGGTTAATGTAACTCCATTTGGGAATGAAGAGGTTAATGTAACTTCATTTAGAAATGAAAAGGCTAGTGTAAACTCCCTACTCTCTTCCTTTGCAAGGTCGCCCAGGTGGACTTGCTGGCTCCCTACTCCTTTAAGCCACAGGCACAGCCCTATACATAATTTTTTAATGTATTATATTTATAAATTGTACTTATGTTGAAATTTAAAAAAATTACAATACTATTTTTGCATTCTATGAAAATTTTTGTTGCTCCATATAGA
>CAUYTI010126451.1:0-43218 GCA_963575145.1 Galago senegalensis
GCCTATAGCTCAACCGGCTAAGGCGCCAGCCACGTACACCTAAGGTGGCGGGTTCGAATCCCCAGCCCGGACCCGCCAAACAACAATGACGGCTGCAACCAAAAAATGGCCGGGCGTTGTGGTGGGCACCTGTGGTCCCAGCTACTTGGGAGGCAGAGGCAGGAGACTCGCTTGAACCCAGGAGTGGGAGGTTGCTGTGAGCTGAGATGCCACGGCACTCTACCCAGGGGGACAGCTTGAGGCTCTGTCTCAAAAAAAAAAAAAAAAAGATTTCTATTTTTTCTGCTAATATAGCCATAACCTGGTGCTCCACGTGCAATAGCTATTAGTAATGGCCAGGTACGTTGCACAATTCACTTACTTGTAATAATGACAACCAACACTTCCGGAGTGTTTAGTAGAACTGCTGTGGTAGTAATTCAGACGGGATAAATGAGGGCCTTATGTTGTCTATGCTAGACGCAATTGTGTTCCATCTCCTGAAATGAGAATATTTTTGAAGGCAAAGACTATGACTCTTTTATCTCAGCATCTTTAATGTCTATAAAATGTCTCCTAAAAATTAGGACCTCACTAAGTACTTCTGATTGTTGTGCCTTTTACTTCTGATTTTTATCTTATATATTAGAGATGGTGTCAAAGCCCTCACTTCCTCAGAGGGAGTCACTTTTTAGTCATTGTCTTCCCAGTGAATATTTTTCTATACATTTTTCAATATCATAGATTATATATGTCTATAAACAGGATATTTTGTTTGCTAAGTTCTTAAACTTTATGCAAATGGTATATAATAGATGTTACCTTCTTTCTTTCATTCTTTTTTTTTTTTGAGACAGTCTCACTTTGTCACTCTTGATAGAGTGCTGTTGTGTCACAGCTCACAGCAACCTCCAGCTCTTGGGCTTAGGTGATTCTCTTGCCTCAGCCTCCCGAGTAGCTGGGACTATAGGTGCCCGCCACAAGGCCTGGCTACTTTTTTGGGGTTGTTGTTGCAGTTTGGCCGGGGCCAGGTTCAAACCACTTACCTTCAGTATATGGGGCTAGTGCCCTTACTCACTAAGCCACAGGCACCGCCCCAGTGTTACTTTCCAACATTTTTCCCAACATTACATTTCTTTCTTCTTCTTCTTCTTCCTTTTTTTTTTTTTGAGACAGAATTTTCACCCTGCTGTATAGGAGACGCCAACATCTGAGCAAGATGATCTGCAGCTGAGGCGTGGACTGCGGGCCATTCCTCCACAGGAGTTCCTTGTGGGAGGAGCCCATACCCTCAGCAAGCAGTTATTGTTAATTACTCCCCTCACCTGTGTTGTTCTGGCTCAATGAAAGGCTGGGGCGGTTGCTACCCAGAAAGGAAGGGCTAGCCCGCCTTCCACAAGCTTGTACTTCTAATCCGCTGCTTCTAGCCTGGTTCCTTCCTGCGCTAACCCAGACCAGGGCCACAGGAGCCCGACAGGTCGGACACTGATGCCTCTGGCTAGAGTGCTATGGTGTCAGCCTAGCTCAGCTAACAGCAACTTTAAATTCCTGGGTTAGAATGATCCTCCTGCCCCAGCTTCCCGAGTAGTTGAGACTACTGGTGCCAGCCTCAACATGCAGCTAATTTTTCTATTTTTAGTATAGACTGAGAACCTCTCTTGCTGAGGCTGATCTCAATGACCCACCCACTTGGCCTCCCAGAGTATTAGGATTACAGCCATGAACTACAGTGCTTGGCCTTAAACAGTTCCCTATGTATTTTTGAATACATTTCAAAAATATATTCATGGAGGGATGCTTTCAGAGCTTAATTAATTGATTTTAACTGCTACACAGCAACACTATGTATACATGTTGAATTTTATCAACTTATTGACGTTTGCTATCTATTCACATAATAATATTTCTTCTTTAATACATTAATATGATGTTTTGTGCTATTACATTTTTTCTGATGGCATATTCCAAGGATAATTCCTAAATTAACTTTATATGATATTAATATTGCCAAAATAACTGACTTTGGACTATTTTTAGAGCATAAACTTATCTTTTTTTATTTTTCAATACTAAGTAATACATTTTTAATCTAGTTGATACTAGGGCTCTTTTAATAGAAGAGTTAAATGTTTGCACTTGTTATTGATATATGCACCCATATTTCTATCTTCTTTATTTTTCGCTTTCCAATTACCATGTTGTGTTTGCTTCATTTTTCTTACTTTCTTTTATCTTTGAATCACTACTGTTTTTAGAGCTTTAAATGCTATTTTACTTTCTATAATGTTTTTAATTCTTTTCTCTTAGTGGTTATTTTAAAATTTTGACAGAGAAACCTAGCTTTAAGTCTTCTTAGATGAAAAGACAAAAAATGGCTCGGCACCTGTGGCTCAAGTGGCTAAGGCACCAGCCACGTACACCCAAGGTGGCGGGTTCGAATCCAGCCCAGGCCCACCAAACAGCAACGATAGCTGCTACCAAAAAATAGCCGGGTGTTGTCATGGGCGCCTGTAGTCCCAGCTACTTGGGAGACTGAGGCAGGAGACTCACTTGAGCCCAGGAGTTGGAGGTTGCTGTGAGCTGTGATGCCACTGCACTCTACTCAGGGGGATAGCTTGAGGCTCCTGTCTCAAAAAAAGAAAAGAAAGAAAAGACAAGCAACCAAAGAGGAGAAAATATTTATAAAACATAGGCCCAAGAAAGGACTTGTATCCAAAAGGTACAAAGAACTTTCAAAACATAACAAAAGGAGATAGGATCATGATGGCTGACTAGACACCGGAAAGACCATCCTCTTCCGTAGAGAGGAACCAGGATAATAATCATATTCTCACATTGAACAGATCAGGTGGACATTGAACAGATTATGTGGGAGGGAACACTAGGATTGACCAGGGAAGTAAGAAACAGCACCCAAAGTGAGTAAAGACAGTGTTCGGGACAATTTGCCTCTCCAGGAACCGACTAAGAGGTGAGAGAAGCTCCCAGATGTGGCCCCCCAGCTCCTCTCTCCAAGATAAACTTTAACAATCTGGGCTACAAAAGAACCCTCCACCTATGCAAGTCTTGGGCCTAACATAGGAAGCTGTTTGCAGAGTGTATAGAGACATTGTTTCAGAAAGGAACTCATAGGTGATCCCACAGGCGTCCAAGCCGGAATGGTTTGAGCCAGGCACCACTCTGAGAGTCTCAGCGCCAAGGAGGCACAGCAGCGCCTGCAACCACTGAGCAGCCCCAGCGGGGAAGACAGAAGCCCGGGGACTTCCCGGCACCCTCAGTAAGGTCGCCACCACTCTACCGTGGCTGCTGCTTCTAAGATTGAGACATAAACAGACAGCAATTTCTGCAGTTTGTCACCATTCTGCCTCCCTGAATGGGGCCCATCTTTTCTGGTCACAGATCCAAGGCACCATTTGACACTGGGCTTGACCCCACCCTCAAGCTGAGTTTTGGCTTGGCACGGCTGCAGCCTCTGCCTGGCTGGGAGGGCAGGTAAACCAGGTTTTCTAGCACACGTCTGGGACAGTGCTGATTGCTGCAGGGTGCAGCCTCAAGCAGACTTCACTCCCCACAGTGTCCTACCAACCAGCCTACCAGAGAAAGACCTCACCCTCCCTGGGCACAGGTCCAAGGCATGGTTTTGAGAGTTTGAAGCTGGGTGGTACCGTGTCCTCAGGCTGATGCAGCCCCTTCCCCCCAACCACTACCCCCAAGCTGAGGACAGACAGGGGAGCCCAAGCTCTCTAATACACACTAAGACAATACCACTGCCCTGCCCTGGGCTATTGTGGGAACAAGTTGTGAGAAGATGGCATTACCCCCCAGCATCGTACAATATTTGCCTGGAAACAGCCCCGCTAGTATGGTCACAGGCCCACAGTGTTAGTTCAGGGCTCTACAGCTGAGCACCACCCCCACTTTCAAACTAATTTCAGATTGATGCAGCTGCCACTCTACCCAGCTCAGGAAGGACAGGGAGTCCAACCTTTCCTACCTACTCTTAGGACAATTCCCATTTCCCTGCTACAAGCTACATTTTTGTGAGCTAATGACATGTGACAATCCACCCAGCATTTTGCCCATGCTATTTGCCTTGAACAGGCCTCACATCTTGGGCTACAGGACAAAGGTATCATTTGGGGAGTTTAAAGCTGGGCACTTCAGGAAGGGACATCAAGATGGAGACCTCCCCTATTCCAGCCACCCAATGCTGCAGAAGAGCTACCTCCACTGTCAAACATGGGAGTTTGGTGCATATGAGCTACCGAATAGCCAGATCTAGGCTTGCAGAGGGGTACAGAACTATACCCAGGTTCTGCAAGAGGGTGCAGCTCATTTCCCTCCCTTCAAAAACAGGCAGTGTTTTGGCAATTGTCCCAACCAGGAAATCTCAACCCCTGGGTCTCTACATTGCTGGAACCACAGGCAACATCTCTGGGACCACAGCAGCCTTCAGGGAGCAGTGGGTCTCAGGGGAACTGTGAGTCTCCTGGAGATCCCCACTATTTGGGGCCTTCTCCTCCTCCTCCCTCACCCTGCCTGCTGCTGCTAAACAGCCACAACTGTCTGTGCTGGCAAAGGTCACGTGGAATGATTGATCCAGGGCACATGGGAGCAGCCACCTCACCTCTGAGAGAGTACCTATCGTACCTAGAATTCCATGAACCTGGAAGCTCACTCCTTTCCCTCTAATAAGTCACGTCAAACACTTATGTGCCGGCTCGGCGCCTATAGCTCAACCGGCTAAGGCGCCAGCCACGTACACCTAAGGTGGCGGGTTCGAATCCCCAGCCCGGACCGCCAAACAACAATGACGGCTGCAACCAAAAAAATAGCCGGGCGTTGTGGCGGGAACCTGTGGTCCCAGCTACTTGGGAGGCGGAGGCAAGAGACTCGCTTGAGCCCAGGAGTTGGAGGTTGCTGTGAGCTGTAATGCCACGGCACTCTACCCAGGGGGACAGCTTGAGGCTCTGTCTCAAAAAAAAAACACTTACATGCCACTCGAGACAAAAGCTATCACCTTCCCTGAAGGAGGGTGGGACTAGCAATCCTCTCCCAGTCCTGCCTGTCTCTTCTGCAGGATCTTCCCCTCCTGGAGGCAAGTCACAGCAGGTTGAGCTGAATCTACCACATCAGCTTCAGCTTGATCACGGTTGGAGCTGGGGAAATGGGTGCTTTTTTGCCTCCCAAAGAGAAGAGGCTTTTGTCACCACCATGACATGGAGTTGTGAGCAGCTTATGATTGCCAGTCTTATCAAGAGGGCCATTCCTGTCCTAGGCTCACAGGGAATCCACCCTTCTGCCTGTTCATGATTCTGGAGCAGGATCATTCCACCAGTCACTATTGTAGCCAAAACCTGAACTCAGGGAGGCTTAAGGACAAGGTTGCCAGCCTGATCTCAGTCTGGTCCTCCCAGGACTCAAGTCTGTCATCCAGCAGTCTGGGAACTGGGGATCACCAAACCTGGTGTACCACTGCTGGCGCTGAACACTCTCCCAAGCTGCCAGCAGCACCCTACAGGGTACCTACCAGTATAAGCCAAAAGTACCTCTGTGTCTCTAACCTGACAAGCAGAGTTTCTAGCAGAGGAGAAAAGGTAGACCACAAAGTTCTACGTTTTGAGCTGAGCAGAGAGGTTCTAGAAGAGAAGGAACCAGCATAATAACTCTACCCATATGAATAAAACAAGCTCTGTCAACATCTCCAAAAGATTAAACCAGCTCGCAAGAAATGGACTCCAACCAAAAGAAAAAATTAACCATTCAGATATGGAATTTAAAATATGGATCACATACAAGTTCAATAGGATTAGCCACAAAGTTGAGAACCCTACATGAAGAAAAAAATGAGAGTATGAATGAAAAATTCACTGAAGAAATAGATAGTTTTGTAAAAAACAGAACTTCTGGAAATGAAAGTCAATTAGGGAATTTCAAAATATGGGGGAGTTATGTCCTTAAAAAAGACTAAACCAAGTAGATGGAAGAATTTCAGAGCTTGAACACAAGACTTTTGAATCAATGCAGTTAATCGAAAATACAGAAAATAAAAATAAAAGAAATGAACAAAGTCTTTAAGAAATACAGAATTATGTAAATACCCAAATATAAGAATCATAGGTAGAATCTCCTCCCCAAGTGAGGAGAAGGAAATGCAAAAAGCTATTTGAGGGAATAATGGATGAAAATTCCTTGGTCTTGGCAGACATTTAGACATTCAGACATAAGAGGCCAGATGAACTGCAGAAAGACTCATTGCAAAGAGGACGTCACCAAGGAACACAGCCTTCAGTGGCCAAAGTCAGAGTGAAGAAAAGAATTAACTAGTAACTTTGTTCCCTGCAACACTTTCATCAGTTAAGAAGAAATAAACTCTTTCCCACACATGCAAACACTAAGGAAATTTGTCACCATTTGACCTGCCCTGCAAATGCTCAAAAGTGCTCTACTCCCCTAAAAGAATGGTTGATATTTGCAAGTGTAAAAACATTCAGCAGTAAAAACTCACTGATCTTATAAAAGAGTAGCACAGGGAGAACACAAAACAACTCAGTAATGCTCAACATGATAACTAGAATCGTACGTATGTCACTTATCGGTATAACATCGAATGTAAGCAGTCTATATGCCCCACTTACAAGATATGTACAGACTGACATAATGGGTACAAACACATCCCAAGTGTCTGCTGTCTCATTCGGCTCATAAAGAGTTGCACAGACATAAAGTAAAGGGGCAGAAAAATGTATTCCACACAGTGGAAACCCAAAGGGGCAGGAGTAGCTATTCGTATATCAGACAAACAATATTTTACATAAACAACATTTAAAAAAAGACAAAGATGACTGTTATTTAATGACAAAGGATCAATCCAACAAGAAGGTGTAACAATCCTAAATGCATGTGCTCCCAGATTCATAACACAAACACCACCAGATCTAAGGAAAGAAACAAACAGCAACACAGTAATTACCGGGCACCTCAACACTCAGTACTGACAAATCTAGACAGATCATTGAGGCAGAAAATCAACAAAGAAACAGTGACATAAATGGGACTCTAGAACAAATGAGGCTAGTGGATAGGTATAGAGCATTCTGCCCACGAACTGAAGAATATACATCCTTCCATTAGGAACTGTGGACATTTTTTAACATAAATCACAGGTGAGGTAATAAAACAAGTCTTAGCACATTTTATTTATTTATTTATTTATTGAGTCTCACTTTGTTGCCTTTGGTAAAGTGCCGTGGCCTCATAGCTCACAGCAACCTCAAACTGTTGGACAAAAGCAATCCTCATGCCTCAGCCTCTCAAGCAACTGGGACTACAGGGGCCTACCGTAACGCCCAGCCAAGGCGATGTTTTATTTTAAAGAGTATTTTACGTTCCTTTCCAGGGCAAAGATGAACTGGAGAAGAGATTTAAGGAAGAAGTACACTAATAGTAAATAAAGGGAAAGTAAAACTCAAACTTTATAACCTAAATGGATTGTGAGTATTATTTGGTGTATTCACTTGTGGACAAGCATTTTGCTCTGAATTTTGTAAAAATGAAAATTTTTTTTTGTCCTTGTGCAATCTTAGCAACCTAACCCTAGCCTCCTAAAGGATAAGGACTGGGTTGTGAACATCTTTTTATCTTTAATTTTTTGCGTGGCAACTGGCATAATGTAAGGTTCAAGTAATATTATTAAACTATAATGCAAAAAATTCCCCATTTATTAGGAATAAATTATCTTCTTTGTACAATAGAGCAACATATAGAGCAATATGATAGCAATTACTATTAATATAGACTTTACTATGTTAATAGTAAAGAATCTTACTATGTGGCCGTTGGTTGAGTGCTGTGGCATCACAGCTCACAGCAACATCCAACTCCTGGGCTTAAGCAATTCTCTTGCCTCAGGCTCCCAAGTAGCTGGGACTACAGGTGCCCACCATAACACAATGCCCAGCTATATTTTGGTTGCAGTTGTCATTGTTTAGCAGGCCCAGGCCGGGATCAAACCCACCAGCCTCAGTGTATGTGGCACCCTATTCACTCAGCTACAGGCACAGAGCCTACTATGTTAACTTTTTAAAAATAGATTCATGCTTAATGTTCTAAACAGTTAAGAAAGATATGAATGAAAAAATCTGAATAATCACATTTTATCAGTGCAGGGAAATTAAATACCTTGTCTGAAGGTGCCTAGAGAGTTGCAGCAATCCTGAAATCTGGACATGGGGTGGGTCTAACTTCCGACTTCTTGTCTGTTTTCTGGACATAACTCTACACAATGTATTCCTTCTGAAAGTCTTATTCATTGGCCTATATTTCCTTTATTTCCACCCAGTAACACCTTTATAACATTCTATCTTAACCTTGGGGACACAAAACTTGATATAATTATGGAGTGAATTTCTTCTATAACTTGGGGAGGGAAGGCCAAACTTCTCTCTCTCTCTCACACACACACACTCACACACACACATACCTATATGTACATACATGTCTATACATAGGTAGACATATGTGTATGTTATACAGATGTATATATGCATAGGTATATATGTGCATGTATACACACACACATATATACACACATGAATAATCATTTAATGGTCCCATCTTAAGTAGGACAGGACAGGTATTATCATATGCGTCTTTAGGAGGTCGACATAGTGCCCTAAACAGAAAAGGTAAAGGGAAGAAAATGGAAAGTAGGGCTTGGAGCCCACAGCACAGTGGTTACGGCATCAGCCACATACACCAAGGCTGGCGGGTTTGAACCCAGCCCGGGCCTGCTAAACAACAATGACAACCGCAGCAAAACAGCCGGACATTGTGGCGGGTGCCTGTAGTCCCAGCTATCTGGGAACCTGAGGCAAGAGGATCACTTAACCCAGGAGTTGGAGGTTGCTGTGAGCTGTGACACCATGGCACTCTACCGAGGTGACATAGTGAGACTCTGTCTCAAAAAAAGAAAACTGAAAGTAGATCTAGAATCTGCCTCAGAAGTGGCTCCACCCTCGCACAGCTGCAAAGGTCATGTCCGTAGAGATGTTTCTTGGAGATAAAGTCACTTGGGGTGAAGACACCAAATCACTCATCTGAGACAGAGAATGAGCGTGAGAACAAGAAAGAGCTTGCTCAGTGTTGGCAGAGAACAGCAAATAAACTAGAGAGACCCTGGCTAGGAATTATGGCAACGAGGAATGTCGTATGCTAAGCAGAATAAACTTCTTTAAATTATTCCACTAAGGACATAAGAGGATTAAGTCTTTGCTGGCTAACTTGTTATCTCAGTTATGGACTCTCCAATTGGGGTATTTGAATTTTTACGAATGAAGGGATAGTTTCACACAACAGTCCACCAGGGTGAGAGATGAGGTCAGCCTTGCGTACAGCACCATTTTTCGTGCTCTCGTGGAATTCAGTAAAAGCCATGTTCTCCTGTGAAAGGTTATCCCTTATTCCAATGAGCTCTAGACTGTCTGAGCAGTGAACATTTTAAATCAGCATAATTATATTTCACACAGCAATAAACACTCTCAGTTTAAGTGCGCATAATTTGTCTCTTTGTCTGACTCTCTTTGTTGCATTAGTTTTTCTCCATGGTGAGCATAAAATAACAGGATTGATGATGATTCCCTAGAGATTACTCTCTTTCTGCTCTCTTTTAAAAATGCTCATGATGCTTTGTTTATTTTTTAAAAGAATGCAAAAGAAAGTTGGATTTTGGAGGAAAAAAAAATTCCATCTTCGGGCCTTTGATTTTCCAAAAAGAAAAAATGTAAGCAAGTTCTGAGAGAAAACCAGGCTCCCCGGCTTTTTCTGGATGTCTTCTCATTCTCTGTCCTACGGCCAGGCCTGAAGTTGGGCAGACTCAAGGTTGGTTGTCTGGCTTTGATTGGTATTCAAGTGGAGTGGTGAGTGTGTAAGGCTCTAATCCCTGCAACACATGGTAATTTTTTCATTCTCTCTCAGCCTCCACCTGTTCCATGGTCCAGTGGAGGACTGCAAATCCTATCAGGGGAGGGCAGCCTGACTAAGCCTGCTTCCCTGGCTTGAGTCCATCACATGTGCACTCGGGCTGCAGAGCACCCAGCCAGCTGCAGCCCAGCCATCATGTTATCAGATGACGGATGGCTTCATATCAGGTGTTTAAACCGACGAGCTGCCCCATCTGGGAAATGATTCGGGAAGTCTGGCCTCGCTTGATGAATGGGGAAAGTGACAATCAGAGTGACCCCTGCAGCCTCCCTGCTGCTGCCCCAACAGCCACCGTCTCGTCTCTCCCACTGGTTTACTTTTTCAATTCTATTGTCACTCAGCTGAGGTTAGACCTACTGTCACTAAATTGTCACTAAATTATATCATTAATCCAAATATTTTCCTTGCAAGAACCTTCATAAAATGGATGCCAGGCCTCCAACAGACTCATGATCAGAATTAGAGGGCAAGGCACAGGATCCAGTCCAGTAATTTTAGAGGTTGTTTCACGCGGCTTTTTACAGTCTATTTTGAAGTAATTGTGGCGTGTTGGCAGAAACTGAATATTTTACTTGGAAATCAAATCAGGATCCTCTGTAACAAGAAAGTCAGGAGGGTTCAAGGTATACTACCTGGGTCTGAAGATGATAAACTCCTCCGTGGTATTAGCTGCCAAGTACTGACTGGGTCCCTTTATGAACGGGCACAGGGCATTTTCAAAATGGCTTTCCTGAACTACCTTTAGAAGAATCACAAGTTAATTTAAAGTTATTTAGAACCTGCGCTTGGCATTGCCTACTTTTGCTCAGTACCATGTGCCTGTAGGGAATATGTATGCTTAAGGCTAGATTCACAGAGCACAGGAGAAAATGGAAATTTCAATCAGTGGAATCAATGTTCCATCACCCCCTTGATGTTGTACTGTGAAGATACAATCTATTTATAGATGACGTCTCATATCAATTACTCATCATAGCAAGTACTAAATAATAGAGATTAAGCACAATGCATGAACATTTCAAAAACAATTTTCCATGCAATATTTATTTTCATCAACAATTCCAAATGACTGTGGAAGACTCATGAGCCAAACACCAATTGTTTTATTTTTAATTTAAAAATAGGCTGTCATGTAGGGCTTCAGTGAAAATCCCACTCTGTCCACCCTGTGGAAAGCACGTCGTTTTTTTGCAACCATGAACAGTGAATAAACAAAACAAAGGGGGAATTTAATAGGAATGACAGCACAGCAGGTACACTTATGATTTAGTATCATTTCAGTTTTCATCCAGGAAAATTGTCAACCATTCCGAGAATAAAAAATAAAATGCTATGTACTGTATAGCATAACCTCTTTAAATTGGCAATTTGTAGCTGTTTGATAATTCATCCTTAAGCAAACCTGAACTGCTTGCTACCTGCTGTATTCATTAGCCTGTCCATCTTCCTCCTCCCTGGAGAGCACGTAGGACTATGATTGTTAGAGAAATGTGCTGCTGTGTGTATTTGCTACTTAATACATGTATATATGTTTACCACGTATTTTTATGCAATTGTTTTAGAACGACGAGAAAATTCTTTTTACTTTTTGTCCAGGAGATAGTTATTAATGCTTTCTGGATGTTTTGCGACAGATCCACTTTAGATAAATAATGCATTGCACACTGTGTCATCTGCAGTGGATTTTTTTTTTATTCAGCTATTGAGCATCATATGCAAACTCTATATAGAAACTACCAAATTTTAGGAGCAACAGCTCTCTGTATGTGGCACATTTGCAAATATGGGTATTTCAGGGTGCAAATTAAAATAGTTTGATGCACCATATCACACTTTCTCAATGAAAGGGAAACTTTCCTTGTGCTTACTATAAACACTTCATTTACACATTTATTTGAGACTTTGTTAAATTAGATTATGTAAACACAGGCTGGATAGCAAGTCAGATTTAATACACACGAGTTTTAAGACTGACTTGCATGCTGAACGTAAAAGTATAAAGGACCTCACCAAGATTTATTGATTCATGTCAAGGCATCATTACTTTTCAAAGTGTGAAAAATGATCATATATTTATGACCTGCCGACGAAAGCTGTTTTGTGAATTAGCAAAAGCTCTGGAGAGGAGCAGCCTAATTGCATTATCATAGAATCAGAGATGGTTGTCAATTTCCCCCATTTAGCTTTTCTCCTTTAGTTTGTTAAAATGAAGGTGCCATACGTTGGTTGAATTCACTAATACCCTGATGAATGAGGCATTTTCCCAGTAGACTGGCTACCAGTATAAACAGTGAATTAGGAATGATAGACCATCAATCATACCTCCTTCAAACGGATCTCTGTCCTGAGATTATTCATAATATATTAGGGCCACTTAAAAAGTTTTCACACAGGATTCACTGATGAAAAGATTTAAATTGTCCATAATCTTCAATGACTCCCGTTGAAGGAAGACTGGTAAAGTAGGTCACTTTCTTCATTAACAACTTACATTAATTGTCTCTTTCATTTCAGTTGTATTATTTCGTCTTTAAACATATGTAATACTGTCCGCATGATATTAGTTACAATGTAGCAACAGCCTAATTGAGAGAGTGGATGCTATTGTTTGGTAGTTATTTCTTCTTACAGGAACCACGAGTTAAAGGCTTAACTCTGGGAAACTCACACCATCTGAATACAGACTGCAATACTTGTTCACTAACCTCATATTTTTGGCATTTGCAAGTCCAGGATGACCCGATGATTTGTGCCATGTTTTTTATGCAGAGGGTCATATCTTGGCCTCGGGCGCCCATGTATGGTTCCCGTGGGGTTTTGTCCCTTTAATGGAAATTACGAGTATGCATCCAAGGGCAAGATTCCTCCCAAAGGGATTTATCCTGCCTCAATGTGCAAACATAATTCTCATTAAAATTAATAGGAATTGTACACATGCATCTAGGGAAGAAATAGACTCCTAGGTTCAGATCACCTCATTCTGTCTCGTGCAAAAGATGACAGGGTCTGCCCTGGAGGTGGGCACACAGCCAAAGATGTGAGAGTTCAGATAGGCAGTCGGAACTTCCAACACTCACCTACACCATGTGTGAGGCTCTGCAAATTCTTTGTTTGTTTTGTTTTCTTTTCCATTGCAAGAGATCGTACAGGGACCCTAGCTAGTATCCCTATTTGCTAAGTTTTTCCCCAGCATTGTAATTATTTCCATGATTTCTTCTCCAGGGAGCTCAGGGAAAATTGGGCATTGCTTATACTTGATTTCTGGGTTGAAGGTTTTGGATCGTTTTTATTTATCAGAATCACTGGACCATAATATTTGTCTATTCTTTCCTTTTGTAATTCTTCAAAAATACCTCTTATTTGACTGGATAAGTGGTATTTAACTCCTGGCATGTTTGGGGGTCTGAGAAATCAGCTCTTTATTCAGGAGAAATGCAGCTTTCATGCACACATTGCTAAACTTGTGTAAATTTAACCAAACAACCTTTGTGGACCAACTGAATCTGTGTAGCATGAAGAAAAGAAAACTTGACATTCAATTGATGTGACCATTTCTGTGGTTGAAACCACACGAATTAGCTCATAAAAAAGAATAACTCTGCCCTTGTGAAGAAAGGTATTGCTTTGAAAAGCTTAATAAGTCCAAAAACATTCATCTAAGTACTCTGAAGCTTATCTTAAGAATTTCTCTACTTCTGAAAGTTAGCATGGGGTAGAAAAAAATAGGTAGTTTTCCTCATTTTAAATAACATATTTAAAATTAAGGAGTTTTTTAATCTCCTTAAGAAGTGGACATCCAAACCAATTTTGACATCAACAATTAGCATCAATAACTATAAATTTGCAGTAATAAAGGAGGTGTGTATACAATGAGTTCACTTGGCTAAATGATATAATAGGTGCAAGTTATCGCATCTTAAAAGAAAAAATTACAGAAAAGTAGAACACTCAAGTGACTACATAAATAGATAAATTACACATTTCAGATTTTCAGTTGCAATCAAATTGGCAAGTAGTTCACTGAATCATAAAATATTTCCAAGCAAAACCCACAAACTAAGTATTCAGACTGAACTGTGTGAATGAAACACTCGCATTTTGAACCTGTTTATAGCTGGTAATGATTGTAAGGCTAAGGAAAATAGCTTTAAGATGAATATAACAAGATGACGTTAATTTTTTAATAATTCAATTTCTTTTTCCAAGAAAAAGAGAGATTTCAGGTTATATCTTGAATAGTTCTTTCTATTGCCAGTGACACTTTTCTCTCTTGATTCTGTTTCTTTTGCTGGATACGCTTCCTTCCACAATCCTGTCACCTTTGATGCCTCCCAAGTTAACATCACCAGGTGCCTTTCCCTGGCTAATCCTCCATTCCTGTCTAAGCTGTATGTACCATTTTTGTACCAGAGACTCTCAAATTGTTATACAGTAGTCCTCCTTTCTGCAAGGGATATGTTCCAAGAAACCTAGTGGATTCTGATAGCATCAACTCTACATATACAATGCTTTTTCCTATATATACATACCTGTGATAAAGTTTTAATTTATGAATTAGGCACAGTAAGAAGTTGATAATAATAATAAAATGGAACAATTATAACAACATATTGCAATAAAAGCTTTGCAAATGTGGGCTGCTTCTGTTTCTCACTAGAAATATTGATTGTACTATACTCAATCCTCTTCTTATACTGATGTGAGATGATAAATTGTCCAACATGACAAGATGAAGTGAGGGCAATGACAGGCATTGTGACTTAGTGTTAAGCTGCTACTGACCTCCTGATGACGTATCACAAGAAGTGTCTTCTGCTTTGGGTGACTCCGGATCATCCAGCCAGGACTATACCAACCGTTGGATATTGGGAACAAATGATGCTGATGACTAATAGGTGATACTGTCTCCAGTAGGGAGATGCTGAGCAAAGGGAGAACTCATGTCCTAGGTGGAACAGACTGAAAAAGGCAAGAGATCTCATGACAGTGAAACATAATTTAAAACGTATGCATTGTTTATTTCTGGGATTTTCCATTTAGTATGTTTCGAACCCAGTTGACCCCTAAGAAAGTGAAACAGCAAATAAAGGAGGATTATTATTACACTGGGGCTGCTTTTGTGACTTCTAGATTTGACTACAAATTGCCATCTCCATATGTCTACTTGACCCTTTCCTCAAGTGCTTCAAACTCAACATGGACTAAAAAAACCTTTTCTTCTGCTTGATAGTTATTTAGACCTACTTAAAGAATTCAGAATTCAGATTAATAATGACTAACAAAAGGTAACAGAAAAGCCTTAAAAATGGTTTTATTTTCTCTTATACCATATTTTTCAGAATATATTTTAGGATATAAAACTAACTTTATATAATGTGATACATCACATGAAAAAGAACTAGACAAATTATAAATGTTGTATAAACATAGGTATAATTACTTATTTTCAATGAATATGCATCTGCTTAAAATGATAATTACTTGTGTGAGCTCTCTCTTCCCACAAAATATTTTTTGCCTGCCATTTATGCCCTAGCTAAGGTAACAGAGAATATCTTTGAAAATTATTAGCATCAATATGACCCTTCATACTGATTTCTGGATGTGTCTGAAATTGTTTCAATCTATAACATAAATGAAAGCAGACTACATTTTTAATCCTGTCTATCTCATTGTGCAAAAATAATCTTTTAGTCCTTTGCTGGTAGATAAATTAGCAAAAATAAATGCAAAATTCATAAATAATTAATATAAGATTAGCTAAATTTCGTTTTATGCCTACAGAATCCTAAATTTCAAATGGACAATAACTATATATGGGTTTTCCCTTTCTCTTCTTTTTTATTTTTTATTTTAAATTTATAAAAGTGGTATATGAATGCATACTGATCAAAAATTTTTTAAAAACACTAACATATAGAATAACAATGAAAGTCTCTCTTCACTATCCCAATCCAAAACATTAAGATGAATAAAATTAATGGTGTTATCTGCCTGTTTGGTCATACCCATAAATCTAGCACCTAGAACAATCAATAGCATGCATAAGGGTTCACTAAATATTTGACAAATTAATTAATATCTTTCCAGTAATTTCACACATATTTGCATGCATATGCAATGTTTATATGAACATAATGTCTCTACTATGTTGTGACTTTGTTGTTGTTACAACACCATCTATAGGCTCTCTTGATCGAGCTCATTTTTTAAATGAATTTCATTGTGTGTGATAAAGGCATACAACAAGCTGTTATAAGATTTATATATATAATATATATAATAAAATGATTACTATAGTGAAACAAATAAACATATTCAAAATCTCACATAATTATTCATCTTTTCCCTTTGAGTCAAGAACAGCTATGATCTATTAAACAAAAATCCCAAACAAAATATACTATTTTTAACTTAACTATAGTCCTTATGTCGTACATTCGATCTTTCAACTTGTTCATCCTACTTATCTTTTACCTTGAATGCTTTGAGCTAGTACCTCTGCCTCTTGAAAACACGGTTTTATTTTCTATACCTAAATATTTAGTCTTTTAAACGATTCCATATGCAAGTGAGACCATGTAATATTTTCTTTCCCATACCTTGCTTATTTTATTATTTTTAATAATAGTTTTACATAATATGGACAAAATAATTTTACATAATATGGACAAAAATAATTTCTTTAATTGTTCTCCCTTCTATTGTGCCTCAACTCTTTCATAACTAGAAAAAAAATGCTGTAATGGTTATCTTAAAGCATTACATTAATATACATGGGAATATTTTTACAGAATAGATATCTACAGCTATAATTCAAGAGTATATAAGCACTTGAAACGTAGTTGAATAAATGTCAGATAAGAATTTTGTATCCAACAAAACTAAGCTTCATGAATAAAGGAGAAATAAAATCCTTCTCACACTAGCAAACATTAAAGGAATTTGTTATCACTAGACCTGCCCTATAAGAAAGGTTCAAAAGTGCTCTACACACCAAAAAGTACAGTAGATACTTGCCAGAATAAAAACACTCAAAAGAAAAAATGCACAGATTCTATAAAACAGTAACACTGGGAGAATGCAAAGCAGCTAAGTAACAATCAACATGATGACTGGAACAGTACTTCACTTATCAATATTAGCATTAAATGTAAGCAGTTTAATTGCCCCACTTAAAAGGTACAGATTAATAGAATGAATGAAGAACACATCCAATTATCTATTTTCACCTAGAGATAAATTGATTCATAAAGAGTTGCATAGACTCATTATAAAAGGGTGAAAGAAAATACTCCATGGAAATCAAAACCCAAAGTGAGTAGTAACAGTTATTTTTATATCAGATAAAACATGTGTTAAGTGAACAATAGTGAAAAGAAATGGCCAAAATTGTCCATTATGTTACATAATAAAGGGTCAATTCAACAAGATATAACAATCTAAAATATATCCGCACCTAACAATAGAGTTCTTAGATTTATAAAACAAATACTACCAGCTCAGAAATGAAATAAACAGCAGCATAATAATAGTTAGGGACTTCAACACTTTGCTGAGAGAACTAGACAGATCGTGGGGGGAAAAATCTATCAATAAACTTAATTACGAACTTAAATAGGACTTTAGGAAAGATGGACCTAACATATATTCACATAACATTCTACCCCCAAAATACAGAATATACATTCTTCTTATCAACACATTGAACATTTTCTAAGATGTTCAATGGTTCTAAGAACAAACCAAACTAGAAGGTAGTAGAAGAAAAGAAATAACAAATACTAGAGCAGAACTAAATGAAATTGAAACAAACAAAAATACAAATAATCAATGAAACAAAAAGTGGGCTCTGTGAAAAGATGAACAAAATCAACAGATCACTAGCTAGATTATCCATGAAAGGAAGAGATAATATTAAAAATAAGCTCAATGAGAACTAGAAAAGGAGACATTATAATTAATACCACATGAATATAAAAGATTATCCAAGACTATTATGGTACCTGTATGAATACAAACTAGAAAATCAAGAGGAAGGGGCTGAATTCTTGGAAAGACACACACTCTGCCACGCAATCAGGAAAAAGTCGAAATTCCCAACAGACAAATAACAAGTAGCAAGACTGGATCAGTCATAAGCACCTACCAATAACAATAACAACAAAAAGCCTAGACTAGATGAATTCACACTCAAATTCTACCATACTTAACAATAATGAACTGTTAGCTATCCTACTGAAACTACCACAACATCGAAGAGGAGAGAATCCACCCTATCTCATTTATGAAGGCAATATCACCCTGATACAAAAGCCAGGAAAGGACAAAAACAACAAAAAAGAAAACTACAGACCAATATCCCTCATGAACATAAATGCAAAATTTCTCAACAAAATGCTAGCAAAGTGAATATAACGAGACATCAAAAAAATTATTAATAATTCACTGTCATCAACTGGGTTTTATCCTAAGGATACAAGGATGGTTCAGTACACACAAATCAACAAATGTGATATGTCATATAAACAAAATTAAAAACAAAAACATATAATCACCTCAATATATGCAGGAAAAGCATTTGATAAAATCCAGTTCCCCGTCATGATCAAAACCCTTACCAAACTAGGCATAGAAGGAATATACCACAGAATAATAAAAGCCATATATGATAAACTCAGCCAGCATCACACCAAATGGGATAAAGTTGAAAGCATCTTCCCAAGAACTGGGGCACAAGAAGAATGCCCACTTTCACCACTTCTACATAATACTGGAAACCCTATCCTGAGAAATCATGCAAGCAAAAGAAATAAAGGGCATCCACATCTTAAAAGAGCGGATCCAACTCTCCCTATTTTCCCGTGGTATGATCTTAGATGTAGAAAATCCTAAAGACTACTATAAAAGCCTCCTAGAATTGATAAGTAAATTTATTAAGACCCCAGGTTATAAAATTAATGTACATAAATCAGTAGCATTTCTCTATAATAATAACAACCAAGCTGAGGAGCAAATCAAGAAATCAATACCATTTATAATGTTTGCAAAAAACCCAACACAAACACCTAAGGATAGACTGAAACAAGAGAATTCTCCTTATAATTATTAATTATAAGAATTCTTTTTATAATTAAGGAGAATTATAAAACACTGATGAAAAATTATTGACGTCACAATATAATCTCATACTCATGGATTGGAAGAATCAGTATTGTTAAAAATCTCCATTCTGCCCAGAAAGTAATTTACAGATCAATGCTATCCCCATCAAAATAATAATGTCATTTTGCACAGAATTAGAAAGAACAATCCTAAATTTCATATGGAATCAAAGAAGAGCTTGAATAGCCAAAGCAACCCTAAGCAAAAAGAATAAACCTAGAGGTAGCACATTATCAAATTGCAAATTATACTACACGGCTGCAGTAACAAAAACAGCATGGCACTGTGTAAAACACACATAGATCTGTGGAATAAAATGAATTATCCTTAACTAAAACTATATACTCAAAACCAGCCGATCTTTCACAAAGCAGACAAAAACATACACTGTGGAAAGAGTGTGTAGTCAACAAATGATGCTAAGAAAATAGGAAGACCATGTGCATAAACAGGAAAGAGACTGGATCCCTATCTCACTATACACAAATTACCCAAGATGGATTAAAGAGTTAATAGACCTAACACCATAAAAATTCCAGAAGAATGCTTAGAGAAAAACTCTTCTGGATATTGGCCTGTGCAAAGAATTTGTGACTAAGACTCTATAAGCAAATAAAACAAACAAACAAAAAATAAGTAACTTGGATTTAGTTAAACTAAAATTTCTGCATAGCAAAAGAACCCACAAATAGAGAGCCTACAGAATTGGAGAAATGCTGTATTTGTATAGTATACATCTAATGAAGGACTAATATCTGGAATTCACAAGGAACTCAAATAAATCAGCAGGAAAATGCCAAATAATCCCATTAAAAAGTGGGCAAAAGACATGAATATTTTTCCAAAGAAGGACAAAGCCAACAGACACATGAGAAAATGGTCAACATCACTGGTTATCTCAGCATCACTTGGCTATCATCCAGGAGGTGCAAAATAAAACCACAATGAGATATCACTTTATCTTTTTTTATAATGACTATTACTAAAGAGTCAAGAAAAGTGGATGTTGGTGCAGATGCAGTGAAAAGTAAAGGCATATACAGTCTTGGTGAAAATGCAAATTCATACAGCATCTATGACAAACATGCAAATGCATTAAAGGACTAAAAGCAGAACTATAATTAGATGTAGCAATCCTACTACTATATACCTACTCAAAGGGAAAGAAGTCATTATATCAAAAAGACACATGCATGCTTGTGTTTATCGCAGCATAATTTACAATTGCAAAGGTATGGAATCATCCTAAGTGCCCATCAATTGGTGAGTGGATGAAGAAAATGTCAGGTGTTTATACACACACATACACATTCACCAGTAAATACTACCCAGTCATAAAAAGAATGAAATGATGTCTTTCTTGGCAACTTGTATGGAATTGGAATCCATAATTCTTAGTGAAGTATCTCAGGAAACAGAAAAACAAATACCACGTGTGTTCACTTCTAAGTGGGAGCTGAACAATGGGTATACGTGCTTACCCATTGGTATACCATACGTGCTACCAAAATGGTAGAAGGCAGTGGTCCTCAACCTTTTTGGCCCCAGGGGCCAGTTTCATGGAAGACAATTTTTTCACAGACGAGGTGGGGGACTGTTTCAGGATGAATCAAGTGCACCACACGTGTCATGCACTATTTCTATTGTTATTATACTGTAATATATAATGAAGTAATTATACAGCTCATCATAATGCAGTGTCAGTGGGAACCCTAAGCTTGTTTTCCTGTAACTAGATGGTCCCATGTAAGGATGATGGAAGAAGTGACACGCAAAGTATATTGCTCATGTCCAATCTACTTTGTAATTTCATTTTGGTTGCTGTCACTGCAGAAAACCCCACTTCACCAAGTGGGGGATATTAGAAATAAAAGCGGCATTTTAGTGCTTTGTGGGAATCACAGGATATTCCACTTTGACTTTAATCCAGAATGTATGGAGATTTAAAATTGACTCAAACCTACTGTTAAGGCTGCCATCATCTGCGATCTCAAGCAGTTTATCTTCTTCTAGCATGGATAAAGTCAACTCACCTGGCTTATTCATGAGTGAGTGGTGGATCCACTCCTCCCTGGTTGGAGGGTCTTTGGTAGTTGGGAAGTAATGCTCAACCTCTTTTGAAAGCTGAGATAGGTGGTTGAGTAGCATCTGGCAGAACGAAGTTCCTGGCTCAGTCTCTTTCAAAATCTCTGCTAATGTTTGAAATATGCCAAAAAATCCCAGTGTTCACTCATACCCCCGTAATTCCAGAGTAGCTTTGAATGTAGTCCTTATCTATCAACTTGAACACAGTTGTCATTCCAACCTGTAATGACAGATTGAGTTTGCCCAACAGGTTGAATATGTTACACAGATAAGCAAGTTTTTGACCTATTGTGTGTGTGCTGCCAGGGATGACTGTTTTTCTAAAAGAAATCTCTAGAGCAGCTCACATATCTCAAAAGCTCTGGCCAGTGGTCTCCCCTTAGAAAGCCATCTTGCTTCTATGTATAAGAGAAGACACGTGTGATCTGAATCTCTCCTCAAAGAGTTGCATGACCAGCCCTTAGTGAAGGGCACTTTAATGTGGTTGATCATTTTAGTCCTATCCTGCAAAATGTTGTTTAGTTCAGTTAACAATTTTTGCTAGACAGCATTGTCCTGGGGGTGACACAGTGTGTACACTCACATTGAGAAGAGACCTCCTTGACCCAAGTGGTGAAACCAGAGAGCCATCCAGTCATGCCAACTGCTCCATCTGTGCACGTCCCAAATGAACAATTCAATTTTCCTGATGTGTAATCATTCAAAGACTTGAATAGTTCTGCAGCTATGGTGTTGGTTTGTAACAAAAGTGCTTATAATACATCCTCACATACATCCTCCTGAAAAATATATCACACGCAAAAAAGCATGGTTGCCTGCCAACACTGGTAGACTTGTCAACCTGGATTGTGTACCACAGTGACTCATTAATCTTCGAATAACTGTGCCTCAATATCTTCTGCTATTTCATTCATTCACCTAGTTGTGGTGCCAGCCAAAGAGGAATACATGCCACCTTTTGAACTGCAGCCTCTCCTCGAAGTTCGCAGAAAGTGTCCTGAGCAGCAAGAGAATCAACTCTTCACTAATGGCAAAAGGCTTCATAGCTTTAGTGATGCAGTTAGCAGATGACAGTGACGGTCGGCTTTCAATACTTGCCTCTGTTCTTTGTGTTCATGTTTTTTTCTTTTAAAAAACTCCAAAGCCTTGTCTTTAATTCAGGCTATTCGGTCTCCACGTGGCAAAACAGTTTTGAAGGTTTCATGGTTTTATGAGCTAGCTGGTCACCACATATTATGCAAAGTAGGACTTGGAAAATGTGAGTCACCTGTAATAATGAACTCGTAATTTAAGTAAGATTCTTGGTATTTTCTCTTCAATGTAGATTTCATTTTTGGGGGGTCTTAGAGTGTTTTGCTTGCTCTTCTTTCCCCCTTTTCAAAGGAGGTCTCCAGTCACATTTGTTCTTTACTCGTTTTCTCTAGGGTTAACTGCAGGCTTACCAAAACTGAGACATATGTAGAGTGCAGGGAAGAGGCGAGAATGGAAGTAGTAAACAAAATAATGGGCGGGCTGAAATAAGTGTTGAATTCTGACTTAAAGCATGCCACCAGATGCAGCTGTACAAATTGAAGTATATCAATTCACTTGCTACTATAAAGCCTGCCACCAGATGCAGTTTAATTGTTGCTTGCAA
Organism: Galago senegalensis; assembly: GCA_963575145.1. Lineage (NCBI taxonomy): Eukaryota > Metazoa > Chordata > Mammalia > Primates > Galagidae > Galago > Galago senegalensis. The sequence goes on from CAUYTI010126451.1 coordinate 22,847, forward strand.
CTCACTGATAGGGTTTTGATATGAGTCTGCAAGCAATTGATTTATTATGGTCTCTGTGCAGTCAAACCTCTCTGCTAATGACAATCTGTATTTGTAGCCGCTCCCTGATGCTAGCATCACCACCTGGGCTCCACCTCAGGTCATCAGGTGAGGAGCAGGCAACCTAGATTTCTTGCATGCACAGTTTACAGTAGGGTTTGTGCTCTTAGGAGAATCTAATGCGGCTGCTGATCTGAAAGGAGGGGCCCAGTGATGTGAGGCATGGGAAGAAGCTATAAATTCAAAGGAAGTTTACTGTCTTCACCAACCCCCTTTACCTCCAGCTGCACAGCCCAGTTCCTAGCAGGCCACAGAAGCCTACTGGGCTGTAGACCAGGGGTTGGGTAAGTATAAGGGACTTTGGAAACTCAGATGTGGGAAGAGTGAGAGGAGAGGAGGAACCAAAAAGCTCCCTATTGGTTATCATGTATACTATTCAACGATAGGTACACTGAAACCTTGACTTCAACACTATACAAATTCATTCATGTAAGAAAACGTGACTTGTACCTCCTAAATCTTTTGAAATTTAAAATATAAATAAATATAACTTAGATGATGCTTCTATACTGCCTGAAGTCAAAGTGTTCCAACATATACTCTTCATAATAGTACATAAAAATATCATTTATCCTAAAACTTTATAAATGTTAGGAATATAATAGATGAATAATATCTACAAATCTGTTGCTGGAATTTACATTTTCTTGTTTTTCATTAAGCTTGAATGACTTTTCTTTTTAAGACTTATCTATTATTTGTGTTTATATAAACTACCAATTAACTAATTTTGTTCATATTTTTCTTATTGACTTGTTTATGTTCTTTATATATTATGAATACTGATTTTTGGCTATTATCCTGTTAAAAAATATTTTCTGCTGCTCTATAACTCATCCTTTATATGAAACTTTAAATTTGCCTACATCTATGAATACATTTTTATGTTTCTTGGGTTTTGTGTCTTACAAAGTTAGAACTTTATGCATAGTTCACAAAAACATTACCTTTAGAAGCTTTCATTTGTTTGTTTTATGGTTAGCCCTTTGTGCTACCTCAAACTTAGTTTGTGTGTAGTATCAATAAAGGATCTATTTTTTCTAAATCAATATTTAAATGTCCCAGCATTAGTTCTGAAAATTTTATACTTCCCTTGCTAATTTTAACAAATTCTTTGTGAGATATTTTCTTTTTGTCCTGTTTACAAATCCCTCATTCTGTTTCGTAAGTCCGTTTGTAGATAAATACAGAAAGAGAATTAGCTTTAATTAAGATACACGAATCTCTGCTGAGGCAAATACCTTGTGATTGTACTTCTATACAAATTTTTCTGAGTTAATCTTACACAACCACCTTTTGAAATACCTCCAATTTTTTTTATAAAAATATCTTTTTAGAGATTAGTTGAGATTTATATGCTTAAAATATTGGATGTTTCAATCCTTATAAAAAATAGTCCTATTATACATTCACATTTTCCTTTATGTCTCAATTAAAATTATGTAGTTTTTTAAAAATAGCAATAAAAAATTATCAAGCAATTACTATGTTCTAGACATCATTCTAAGCATTTAATATATACCTTAAATCATTTTATCTTTTTTTTTCTAAACCTACTATACCTTAGAATAAGTCTTATCTCCCTAGAAGCCTATGATACAGATACTATTTTTATCCTCATTTACAGAGCACCAAATAGCATAGTGAAATCAAGTGATTTACCTAAGGACTCACAACTAGTAATAGTTAAAGACTGGATTTCTAACAATTTATTTAATAACAGAATCCATCATCTTAATCATTATACTATAATTTTGTAAAATTATTCCTTAGAAATTATTTTTTGCTGTTAAGCAGGTTAGAATTTATTAATTCATATTATAGCATCTAATTCATCTATTATTGTTATATACATTTGTATTTAATTTTAGCAGCACTCGTTTTCACATACATATATCCTTCTACCTTTCCTCATTACTTAGACTTTTTTAAGGTAGACAGCCTGCAACATAATAACACTTTTGGATCTTCTTTCTCAATATTTAAGCTTCACAATTCATGCCTCTCTTCCATATTCTTCCTTTGTTTGAAAACATCCACCCCTCTCCCTTCCTAAAAAGAAAAAAATACTCAACAATAGTGTCTCATCTTCCTCTTTAATTTAGTTTAAGAGAAACGATTTAATGGTTCATCATTAAAATGTAATGCTGGCTTTTGTGTCTTGGTAGGTATCTTTAGTTATGCGAAAGACTCTGGAATCATTTTTATGAATATGTATTTCTTTTTACTCAATAATTTTGGCATTCTTTATTTTGCTCATGTAGATAGTTTAATATAGTTCACGTGTTGAGCAACTGTGTGTTCTAGAAATACATTCTACCTCGTCATAATGTGTAATTATTTTAATACACTGAGGCAATATTTTATTTAACATTTTGGCATCTGCAATAATAAGTGACGTTGGTCTTTAATTGCACTGCTGTATCCAGACTTTCTATCAGGGTTAAGGAATGCACATAGAGTGTATGAGTTTTCTCTATTTTTATATTCTTTTCTAAATGTTTAGATTTTAAGCAATATGAAGTTAGTCTTTAATCTGTTGGCTGGGTAAAATTTATGAGACTGGTCATTTATTTGGGCATTGGATACGTAACTAACTGCTTAATATTTGATTGTTCATCCAGTCATTATTTACCAACTTTTATTGGTCATGATCATTTACATTTTCCTAGAAAAAAAGGTCCATGTCATCCTGTTTTTCAAATTTATTTATATAAATACAGTAGAACCTCTGTAGGTTGACCACCCAAATTTGGTCAGAAGATGGTCACCTATGAGGTTTTGTTGTATATATGTACCATTACAATTTAAATAAACTTTTTTTTTTTGGTTTTGTTCCTTTCTCCATTCTGCATTTTTTGTGGTTTCTGTCTTATACGTTGCCATTATCTTTTTTTTTTTGAGACAGAATCTCACTTTGTTGCCCTGAGAGTGCTGTGGCATCATAGCTCACAGCAGCCTCAAACTCTTGGGCTAGGTGATTTTCTAGCCTTAGCCTCCAGAGTAGCTGGGACTACAGGTACCCAGCACAATGGCTAGTTTTTCTACGTTTGATAGAGACAGGTTCTCACTCTTACTCAGTCTGGGCTCAAACTCCTGAGCTCAAGCAATCTACCTGCTTTGACCTTCTAGAGTGCTGGGATTATAGGCGTGAGCCACCATGCCTGACCCATTCTCATTGTCTTACAAGAGATTTACAACAACTTTCTTTTTTTGCATTGTATTCTTTTAAAAATTTTTGAGTTTTATTAAGCTAATCTAATTATTACTTTGTCTTCTATTTCATTAATACCTGTTTGATCTCCATTTCTTTTACTTGGATTCTTTAGGACTTTGAGAGAAATACTTAACTTATTTATTTTCAGACATGTAATTTTTTTTTTTTCAGTTTTTGGCTGGGGCTGGGTTTGAACCCACCACCTCTGGTATATGGGGCCAGTGCCCCACTCCTTTGAGCCACAGGTGCCACCCACTGACATGTAATTTTTTTTTTTTTTTGAGACAGAGCCTCAAGCTGTCCCCCTTAGTAGAATGCTGTGGCATCACAGCTCACAGCAACCTCCAATTCCTGGGCTCAAGCAAGTCTCCTGCCTCAGCCTCTCAAGTAGCTGGGATCACAGGTGCCCACCACAACGCCCAGTTAATTTTTTTTTTTTTTTTTTGGTTGCAGCCATCATTGTTGTTTGGCAGGGCCGGGTTGGATTTGAACCCACAACCTTAGGTTTCTGTGGCTGGCACCTTAGCCACTTGAGCCACAGGTGCCGAGCCAGTAATTTTTTAAAATAAATTTATTTAAGGCTTTATCCACAGTAACTCCCTGGATATAATTTGTAGTTTTTGATATGTAACTACATTGTCTAAAATTTCAATTTTATTTTTCATTTTAACTCAGTTGTGTATATAAAATAACAACATCAAACAAAAAAGAAAAACAGAAAATTGGTTGGGCTCAGTGGCTCATGCCTGTAATCCTAGCACTTTAGGAGGCCAAGGCAGGTGGATTGCTTGAGCACAGGAGTTCAAGACCAGCCTGGGCAAGAGTGAGACCCCATCTCTACTAAAAAATGGAAAATTTAATGGGCCACCATGGCCAGGCACCTGTAGTCCCAGTTACTCCAGGCGCTGAGGCTAGAGGATCTCTTGAGCCCAAGAGTTTGGGGATGCTATGAACTATGATTCCATGGTACTCTACTCAGGGTGACAGAGTGAGACTCTGTCACAGAAAAAAAAAAGTGGTAGAAGAAAGAGAAAAGAAGAAAATGTCAAAGAAAGTACCCAAGGTGGTGTTAGTACTTTCTGCCTAATGAAATAGAATTTTAGGTGAAAATCCAAAGAAATTTTGCTTCATTCAGGAAAGATCTATATAAAATTCAAAGATACTCAAAAATGAAATAAATAGCCATTTGAGGAAGCAAAATCTCTCCTTATCAAAGTGTTGGGCCACAAGAATGGCTGATTATGTGGCAAGATTTGCAAATGGGATTCAAATATGGAGCAGAGAAATTACTTTTGAGATCTTTCTCACTTTTTACATCCTATCACATAATTTAGTCTATTATAAAGTCTGACAAATGGTGTCACTAAACTATTTCTAAGGACCCCCCCACTGTAATAAATCCATAGCAAATCAAGAATACTTTATTGAAATATAATTGTGTTGAAATTAATAGTTTGCGTAAAACCACATTCCAAATCTATAAGAGTTGGAGAATGAACAGAGATGAGATCAATTTTCTCTATGGTTTCTTAACAAATCAAAAGAAGTAAGAATAAAAGAAGCAGCAGCATAAATTTCTCCTAGATATTTGGTCTTTAGGGTCCCGTTTTCCTTTCCCCCAGAGGTTTGGACTTGGGGAATGATTGGGATGTTCAAGGTGCTGATGAAATCAGGAAGCATAGACATTGCTTGAAATCACAAAGCATAAATTGGAATCTGCTCAGCTATAAATCAGGTTAGAACTTTCAGTTTTTGCTTTTACCTCTGTTCCTAGTCCCTCACTCCAGCCTGGGTAATTTGCCATTTATCCTTCAAGTCACTCACAAGCTGCTATCTCAGGAATTAAACTGGCCACGTGAAGGACCAACGCGCGTAAAAAATGTGCTGCAAGACTCACTAATTCCCTTAGTTTTCCAACAACACCCCTCCATTTTGCATCTGTGCTGATATATTCTGTTTGTCTGAGGGTTTATGCTCTAATTTACCGCGGCATCCTCTGCTAGTCTCTTGCCAGCGTCCTCACCTCTGCCTCTGAACTGAGAGAGCCTGGTCAGATCTCAGCTGCTACCCCTTATTCCAGGCTTTTTGTTTCTCCCTACGTCCTGTCTCCCACCCTTTTTCCCTAAACCAGTACTATATATCTATAATTCTTAGTTAATATAATAAACTTCATTGTGTTAGAAGGTGTGTCAGTTACAGTATTTTGCCGTGTATAACGTGCACTTTTTGCCCAAATATTTGAGAGAAAAATAAGGATGCTCATTATATATCAGCAGTGCACTTGGGGAGCAGGGAGACCAGTGGGCCTCTTGGGGCCATAAGGAGGATCTGGAATATGGTGGGAGCTGAGCAAGTAAGGCAGTGATCAGGGGGTGGGTGGGCAGGACTGGTGAGGAGGGCCAGAGCCATGCAGGACCAGGGCTGAAGCTGGAGGCCTGGCAGAGCAGAGGGGGCCAGGAACCCTAAGCAGGCCCCAGGGATCCACCATGCTGCCTGCGGGTCCAGTGGCCTCAGAAGATCCTACCCTACTGGCCACACATGTGCGAGGGAAGGGCTCCTGGGAGAGAGAGAGAAGGAGCAGCCACCACAGAGCAGGCAGCTGAGGGAGGCTAGTGCCATCTGCACATTTATCAGGGAAGCACTAGCCCTTCCCAGATGTGTGCCTCCCATCTGAGAGCTGGCCACCTTCCCAAGGGGCGTTTACCGGAAAATTTGGGGCAAAAACATGGGTCTGCATCAATCACACACAGGAGTGCCTTTTACGTGGCAAATCCTGGATATAAACTGTCCTCATGTATGGATGTATTGGAGCCTTTCCTCCGGCCATTTGTTTGACCAATGGAACTTTATTTTACATGAAGCCCTTGGTGTCTACTGATTCTGCAATAGCAAAATCAATCGGCTAGTCAATCATGTGGGTTAATGCGTCTCTAAAGAAAATTATTATAAACAAAATTTTAAGATTGTCTACATTGTGAAAACAACCTAAATAATGATCCAACTCCTTCACTTTTTGAAATTCTGCCTCTAGTCTACATGCAATCACAGAATTTCCTTCCCCAAGTGGTTCTGCTTTCATTGAGGTCAAAATAAGATATCTGATTTCATCCTGGATGATTGTGGGTTGATTAATATATCATGAAGATACTTAAGTCCAGTATTAATAAAGATACCAACTTTAAAAGGTCAGTGTGAGAAATACCAATGAGCACTCTATGTCCCCAGTTCTGAGGTGACTGGTGTCTAAGTTTCCATGTTTGTCACTCAGGAATCTATGAGAACACCAAAGACAGGACTTACTTTTTACACGTTTTGATATCCTAAGCGCTCAGCACAATGTCAGATACATAAGAGATGCTGAAAATAGGTGTGCTGAATGAAGGCACTTATTTTTTCTTTGGTACTTTGAGTATAATTAGTATTTCACTGCCACCATTTCTGGTACTCTGGAAATTCCTTCACCTATTCATTTCATACAGTCTTCTACAGCACCTACTGCTGCCAGCCCCTGCTCTAGGCACTGATGATACAGGGAACAAAACCAAATTCCTGCTGTCGTGGAGCTTGTGTTTAATGGGAGAAAGCAAAGGTATTAAAAAGCATAATGCATTATCAAGCATTAATAAATACTATGCAGACAATTAAAGCTGCTACGGCAATAGTGATGAGTGGTAGCTATTTTAGATGGGAAAGTGATGTTTGAGCAGGGATCCAAATAAAGTGAGAGGGTAGGCCCTGGTACTATTTGAGTGGAGAGCATCCCAGCAGAAACAACAACAAACGCAAAGCCGTTGAGACAGGAGCAAACTTGGTGTGTTTGAGGAAGAGCAGCTGAAATCAAATGAGCAGTAAGAGTGGTAGAAATTAGGGCAGAATGGTAAGCAGGTGTCGGATCACAGAGGGCATTCCGGGTCATTGTTAGAACTCGAATTTTATTCCAAAATGGGAAGAGTTTTGAATCAGACAGTGAAATGTGATCATGCTGGTTGTGAAAATAGACTGGATGGGTGGAGGGCAGTAACAATAAGGAAAAAGGAGAGTATTGCAGAAATCCAAAAATGATGAAGTTGGCTAGAATAAAAAAAATGGAGAAGGGGATAGCAAAAGATTAGATTTTAAAAATATTTCGCTGGAATAAATACATATGAAAAAATGATAAAGACATATGAAGGAGGATGACTCCAAAGTTTGTGACGTAAGTTGCAAGATGAATCAGGGAGCTGCTAATTGAAGTAGAGAAGAGAACAGAGGACTAGACTTGGAGGAGTTCAGCTTTGGACACACTGGCTAAGTGGAAAAATCACGTAGGCACATGGCTACAAGGGCCTGCAGGGGTGGCCCAGAAGCCAGGTCAAGAAAGTCTTTCAGAAATGATTTGTGCCAAAGGCCAAGAAGTTCAAATAAAATGGAGACTTAGAATTGACCAGGGGATTTGTTAACATGAGAAGTCATTAGTGATCTTGGCAAGAGCTCTTTAATTGGAGTGATATGGACAAAAGCCTGACGAAAGCAAGCTCAAGAGAAAATGAGATGAAAATGGAAAGCACAAATATGGACAACTCCTTTATTTCTCTCTTAACACAAAGAAAAGAAATGTATCCCTATTTTAACATATTTTCTTAATTTTTTTTTTGAGACAGAGCCTCAAGCTGTCTCCCTGGGTAGAGTGCTGTGGCATCACAGCTCACAGCAACCTCCAACTCCTGGGCTCAAGCAAGTCTCCTGCCTCTGCCTCCCAAGTAGCTAGGACTACAGGTGCCCACCACAACGCCCGACTATTTTTTGGTTGCAGCCGTCATTGTTGTTTGGCAGGCTCAGGCTAGATTCGAACCCACCAGCTCAGGTGTATGTGGCTGGCACCTTAGCTGCTTGAGCCACAGGCACCAAGCCTCTTAATTTTTTTAATGTATGACTTTGCAACATGCCTGAACTCCATCTCTTTATATCTTCAAATGTATTTACTTAAGATAAAATTATATGTATTTATGTATTATTGTATATAAGATGTATTGAAGTCTATCTAGATTACGGAATGATTAAATCTATCTAATTAACATATGGGTTACCTCACCTAGTTATCATTTTTGTGGTGAGAACTTACCATCCAATCTCTTAGCATTTTTAAGAATATAATATATTGTCAGGCGGCACCTGTGGCTCAGTGAGTAGGGCACTGGCCCCATATACCAAGGATGCCAGGTTGGAACCTGGCCCTGGCCAAACTGCAACAAAAAATAGCCAGGCAGTCCTTGTGTTAGGCACCTGTAGTTCCAGCTACTCAGGAGGCATAAGGCCAAGAGCTGGAGGTTGCTGTGAGCTGTGATGCCACAGAACTCTACCAAGGGTGACAAAATGAGATTCTGTCTCTTAAAAAAAAAAACGAATATAACATATTGTCATTAGTTATCGTCTCAAAGCTGGACGGCAAATCTTTAGAACATGTTCCTCCTGTATCACTGTAATTTTGTGTCATGAATTTCATTTCTTCATTCACCTGTATGACCAGATAAGACTCAGTAAATACCCAATGAATAAATAACCAAGTTCTATGGACCACTGAGGGACAATGCACTTTATTTGTAGAGAAAATATGAAAAAAGAAAACTCTGGAATACTATACTTATAAAATCGAATAGAACATTCTGACAGCAATGAGAGAATTTTTATCATGGCTGTCTCTGTCGTAAATTTGATATAGTGAAAAGCAAATTGCTGGGAGGCAACATGGTTTCAAGGATGGTGAAATGTCACAGTGACACGGCAGTGTCCAGAGAGGAAAGATTTTCCTGACTTATTTTCTCTCTTTTGCTTTTTTGAAGAGTATTAAGAGTACTCTATAAAATGGTCTGGAGATTAGAGGGGAAAGCAGAAAGAGACAAGAAGAAGTATATATCAAATGGGGATAATGTCCCAAATACGCGATTAATATTTTTAGAGCATTCTAAATGTCAGGCGCTGTGCCAGGCCCTGGACAGAGCATTGACCAAGTCCACATGGCCCTGTCCTCATGGAGTAAGCTTATAGTGCACAGAGCAAATCCTTAAACAAGCAAATAGACATGCTTTTAAGTTAAGTTCCGTGAAAGAGGAAGAACAGAGTTCTCTCAGAGCATATTTTTATGAGGTATTTAATAATCTAGGAGGCCAAAGAAGCTTCTAGAGAAAATGGCATTTAAACTGAATCTGGAAGGATAATCTAAAGTTAGAAAGATAGTAACTATGACTCCGATATAATCAGTTGTCCATTGGTTCATCACCTTCAAAACTACTAGATTGTTTCTCTTATACTTTTCTGTAGGAAAGGATGTTTTTTAAATGTAAGCAAAAAAAAAAAAATAGAGGGTATAACAACTGTGTGCTTTTTGAAGAGATGTACTGATGCTTTAAGGAAATGGAAAATGCATTATTTAAATGTCACTATGAAAACAAAAATGAATGGGTGCTCTTCCTCATTTAACCGTGGGTAACCTGTTTTCCTGAGTGTACAGAGCTGCTGCTTTTTGTCTTCACTGAAGACTTTCCCTTTTTGTCATTCAGGTAATGTAATTGCCTCCTTTTGTGTGATCATATGTAATTAATTTTGTAACTGTTCCTGTCCTGTTAATTGAATGTCTATAAATCACACATCTATCTCTTGACCCTTCAAAAAAGGGAATATATTCTAGTTTTTAAAAACATGGTTGCTTTACTGATTCTGATTGCCAGTTATTATTTTAAAATACTTGAAATACTTTAGTGCTTGCGTGTAAGGCAATATATTTTATTCTATTAAGATGAATAGGAAAGTCATAATGAATAAAACAATTGCTATTATTTACTGCCACTGAGACGTTTAGGCATAAATTCATTTTATTTAATCCCATTTCTTTAGGTTACAAAGCTAGCAAGTGAGATATCTGAACCTAAGTCTAAATATCTGAAAATTAAATCAGTTTCACATACCAAAACAATAAAGACTGATTTAGAGGTGGACAGTATAGCCTAGCAGTTAGGAGTCCAGCACCTAAAGTCTGATTGCTTTGGTTAAACTCCTGGCCAGATCACTCGATACTCTGTAACTTTTAACTCTTTGCCTAACCTTTCTATGACTCATATACGAAAAAATGGCAAAGGAGCAATTATTTAATTCATTACTTTTATGAGGATTAAATTAAGAAATAAGTTGATATGTATAGAGCTCTTAGAATAACGCTGGCAGATATCTATTACCCAATAAATTTTGATTATCATTATAATTATAATTTGTCTCTATATGACATATAATATATGCACATGTAATTGCTTTAATTCTGATCTAATGTTATCCCATATTGACTATATGCTTCTGTTTTCCTGCAGCACACGTTCGTTTACTCTGACTTTGTATACAAAGAACCATCTAAAATTGGGAGGACAATTCTTTCCATCATTATGGCCTTATGACTCTCAATCTTATGCCCTTCATCAGTCCTGTATGACATAGATTACCAAACTCACGCATTTCTATCTTCAAAATATTACATGCAAATTTTGTTTCTACATATGTATATATATATATATATATATATACACATACACCCCTATTACCATAATAAAGTAAAAACTTTGACCAAAAAATGGGATTGATCTGTACTTAAATGTATTTACATGGCACTTATCAACCTTTAAATAAAATCTGACAATGTGCCTACTGTCACATTGTCTATGTAACATATGACATTTCTATGTCTTGTCATAGAGATTCATATGATTTCTAAAACTCTCCATCAAGTATCTACAGAATTGGCCACCATGATGCATGTACATAGGTATTTAAAATAGCTCTATGATAGTCTCACAATTTATGTCTAAACCAGATTATTGAGAGGTACAAAGTATGCTTTATAAAATTTACCTGTTTCTTCTTATTTTTAATTATCCAGTTGCCCTGTGGCACCACAAAGATGACTGAGATAGTCTCTGTCCTCAAAGAGCTTTCAGGACAGCAGAAAAGCAAAGAGGCACGCAAAGGCCAGTAACGAGTGTGTAGCTACAATAAGGCAGGTAAAGTATTAAAATCTATTTCCTACGTGTTGTTTCTAGCAACATAAAGAATAGCATCACTCAAATGAGAAAGAAAGTAATGCAAAAGAAGAGCACACAGGGTGCATGGAGGCAGGTGACCAACCAGAGGAAGGAGATAGGAGAATCCCTAGGGTGATGATCGAAGGAGGTCCCAGAATATCATTTCTACCTGACACCGAGATGACCAGCTAAGATTGAAGTAGTCAGAGTTCTCCACAGGGATTTCCCCCCCAAATGAAAAGGATAGAACATTTGGAGTGCCTGAGACAGAAGATTCATCAACAGATCGAGAGTTTGGGATTTGATTATTGTGAAACACACCCACACACTTAAGCACACAAACAAAAGGCACTTATTGGCTGTGTGTGGTGGCACGTGCATGTAATCCCAGAATTTTGGAAAGCTGAGGCAGAAGGATCACGAGCCAGGAGTTCTAGGCTGCAACGTGCTATGATCACATCACCGTAGTCCAACGTGGGTGATGGAGGGAGACTTTGTCTGTTAAAAAACAAGGTAATTATTAACTATGGGAAAATAAATACGGTTTGCCCTATGGCCAATTGTGAATAGCATTTATAAAATCCTAACAATAAAATTATGAAATAAAAAACTTCTATGAGGGAAAGGATGTTATGTGTGGCAAAAATAAGGAGAAAAAAAGATATATTCTCAATTTTTATAGTAGAGAGTCAATGAATAAAAAGCAAACCAAGAAATCAAGTAGCAGGTACATCAACTAAAAGAATAAAATGTAAAAGATGCTGAATAGCATATGTAGTAAAATATTTATACAAATCGTTTTAAAAACCTATGACAAAAATACTCTATTGGTCTATATAGACACGATTACATATGTGGATGTAGAAACATATAAAGTCAACTGGAAGAAAAAGTGTCAAATTCATGGTTGTGTCTGTCGGGGGCAAAGAAGGGAGGATGTGGGGGATGGTGGTGAAAGAGAAGTTATTTTTATATGTAATTTCTTATTTCTATTTTTTAAAAGACTGGAAACTGGAGGTCAACCTAAGAGTATTTATTGCTTTTTCAACTTTTTTTTTTTATTTCTCAAAGTAAAAATATATACTTTTTTTGAATGAGAGAGTTTTATAAAGAAGGCTTATAACTAGAATTTTGCCGAATGAGGAACAAAGGTTTTTGGAACATGTAGACTTAGGAAAAACTTGTTTATCCATAGTAGAAGTAGGCAGGGTATAGCTGTGAATGTGGCTGGGACTACAGACACGCACAGTCACACCAGGCCTTCTTTTGGGGGTCTGGAGGGAGTGTTACTTGGTCCCAGGAGTTTGAATCAGCCTCAGAAATGTAGTGAAACCCTGTCTCTGGGGGAAAAATTTGAAATGCAGTAGCACCTCTGCAAGTTGGCCACCCAAAGACTGTAGCAAATTGGTCAACATACTGAGGTAGTCAACATAAGGAACGAGGCCGACTGCACTGATATGTACACGTGGTGCATGTCGGGTCTCTGAGCATGGTGGTCAGTGCAGGGAGGTGGCTGACTGTTCTACTGTGGTAGAGAAGGCACAGCAAGTGAACAATGTGTGCTGGATACTTCTGGTGAGTCTGCTGTGTACTGCACATTTGTGGGCTATAACGCACTTTCTTGCCTCGGGGGTCTTTGTACATGTTAAAATCCATGCCCTCCACTGCCCCTGTACCCAGCTCACCCCTGAAGACATGTCCACACCCACTCAGTTAATGCCTCCTCATCTTTGAGACCCCAGCTTAAATACCACCTCCTGGGAAAGTGTCCCTGACCCCCCAGCCCCCCAAATTAGTAACTGCAGTTCATTCGGGCTTATTTGCCTCCTCACCAGCATTTACATTCCATGACAGAACTTTCCCAGTCGGCAAATAAAATTCCTGAAGTCATATTTCCCTGCTCTCTTTTCCCCACTTTCCATATCCAATTGTCAGCAAATCCTATTGACTCCACCTCGAAAATATATCCAGAATCTGTCCTGCTTTTCCCCACTTTTAGCCCTCGGAAAGTAGTCCAAGCCAACTCCATCCAGTGATAACCACCTCCCTGCCTCCTATAGACCCTTCTCCACTGAGCAGCCAGAATAATTCTTTTTGGAAAACAAAGTCAAAAATGCTACTTCTCCACTTTCCATCTCTCACAGAATGAAAAGCAGATTGCTCACCTGGCCTACAAGGCCCAAAGCAAACTGGCCCTGCTACCTCTTGGTTCTGTCCTAACCCTGCGCCCTTCCTCAGCTCTTTCTCTCCACTGTCCAGCAGGCCACCCCTGTCGTGGCATTTGGCCATGGTACTTGGTGTCCCCTCTGCCTGCAGCCTCTCTTCTTGCAGATGCTCACAGAGCTCTTACCCAATTCGGCATTCTGCCCAAGGGTCATGTTTTAGACACCACAGTCCCTTCATCCTGTTGTGTCTTCAAAGGTCTTAGTGCTAGGTGGCATATTTTTTAATTGGGGATTAATCAGTCAGCTGCCGGTTTTTGCTAATGGGAACTATTAACTTCATAGGGGCAAAGTCTTTTTTGTCCTTTCCTATACTTTCACTGCTTAGAGCAAAACCTATTACTTGGTTTACACTTTGTAAATAGTTGTTGAAATGCTTTTTAATCGAATGAGGAAAGCATCTTGTCTCTTGTAAGAAAATCTTAACCCCATTACTCACAGGAAGGTTTGGAATGTAGCAGATCCTGAATATACATTTTGGGATAAACGGATGAATGAAGTCAATGTGAAAGTAGAATATAAATGACGAAGAGCTTTTTCTCTCCAGTAGGATTAGTCTGTCATTCTGATAGAGAAAACCACAGGAAGACTACAAGAAATGGGCAGAGGGAGGTAGGTGGGATTAAAGAACAAATATAATAAAACAAAATTATCTAGGGAGTGAAAAAGTATGCAGGACATTTAGGAAAGGGATTGACATTTATTGTTACAACTGTATTCCCTGTATTGTAAACAGAGGAGTAGACCCATGAAAAGGTATGTTATTGTTCTCAATTTTCAAAGCTCTGTGAGAGAGACTCAATGGGCTCCATTTTACAGAGGAAGAGACAGACTCAGATAAGTTAACTTATTTAAGTAAGGTCACAAATCTAACAACTAGAACCTATCTTACCAGCAGGCTGTTCAAATCTAGTCTTGGTTTTGCTATCTATGTCAGCTTCATTTTTATTAAAATTTTCTTTATGCCCACACTATTTTGCACAAGGTAAGCACACACCAAATCTTTGTTGAATGAATGAAAGATTTCTCAACTAGAAATGTTTTAAAGGGAGATAAAAGGGCAATAGGAAAAAAAATACTTAGGTCGATTATGATTTTTAATTTTGATGCTTTCAAAATAAAAACACACTTGGCAGGAAAATAAGAACAATAATATATGCCAAAAGATTAATTGAGAATGTAGTATAATCATCTTCCAGAGCATTAAGCCAGTCTAAACAGAAAGGTAATTTCAGCTTTGAAGAGTTGTTCTTGTGCATGCAGAATTATAAATGGCCTAATTTCCCCTATATCTCCATAATTAACAGAATAATTATTGATCAGCACAAAGCACAAAGTCTCCGGAGACATGATTTGTGTGAGCGCTTAGCTTTTTGAAAGCTTAAATCACTGTAGTCAGTATTAAAAAATGAATTGATAGTAAATGTGGTATAATTAATCCACCTATTCTATTTGCACATGGACATCTTTTCATGCTAAATATCTCATTCATTTAGAAGAGAATACAAATGGGTTACAATGACAGAATAAAAAATAAATTAGAACTTTTGTTTTCTTGGAGATACTCCTTGCTTTTAATTTACTCAGACTTCTCATACATTGTGCAAGTTTAAAATATTTCTCAACTTCAATCTGTAAATTATAGGTGCAAAGGAGAGTGTGGGTGGAGTCGTCAAGCCATCTTCTGAATCTCCTAGAAAGGACATGAGCGGATGAATCTGAGCTGTTTGCCTGCTCGTTTCTCCAGGCTTCCCTGCTCTGTTCTGTATCACAGCAGATCAACACCGGTACTCTGTGTACCTGCCCACAGCAGCAGATTCTTGCTGGGCGTGGCCAATGGGAGGATGGAAGGAAGAAGAAAGTAGCCAGGATAAGCCTCTCCATCTCCTCTGACCAAGTGGCCTCGGGTCTCTAGCGGCTTTTGTCACTCCTTTGTGCCTCTTGCTGCCTACAGACAGATCTGCCAGGTGCCACTGGCCCCTGAACCCTGACAGCACCATCTCCCCCTCTTTCCGGGCCCAGTGCAGTTATGACTCCTCGCTGTTGCCAGTCTCTGAGTTATCTCGTCATGTCATGTTGTCTTCACAGCTTTTCCATTTCTGTGTAATCAATTCCTTTATCAAATTTCCTGTGTTCTGGATATTTAAAGACATCTGTGTTTCCTCTGATTAGACCCAACTGATAGAATATACTTGAGGGGAGGGACCTAGCTCACCCGTTAAGTGCTATATCCTAATATCTATGAGAGTGCCAGGTGCGTATTAAGTAATCACCGAAAATGTGCTGAATGAATGAATGAAAAATTCATCCTTTAGTCTAGCAGTTCTCAAACTACATCAAGCCCCAGAATTGCCTGAAGAGTTTGTTATGACACAGATTGCTACCCTTCTACATCCCCCTTCCTCGAGTTGGTGATTAGCAGGTCTGTGACAAAGCCCAACAATTTGCATTTCTAACAAGTTTTCAGGTAATGTCAATGCCAATAGGATAAGAAGCACATTTTGAGAGGAACTGCTTTAGTCCATGATCTGTTCTACAAATAATCCAATCCAAACATCCATACTGGAGTAAACATCTACTAACATTTTATATTTTAAAAGAATACATATATATGGATGGAGATATATATATATATTTGCCATAAAGGCAGGAAATCCTAATATCTTCCTACCAAGAGTCATTACTAAGTTGAGTCCTTTTAAAAATTTCATTTTTAAAAAACTTTTCTCCTTTGTTTTAGGTGGTATTCTGCAGAAGGAATGGCCCCCCTTCATAATATATGCTAGCTAGTTGAGGACTTAATGTTCTTTTATTCTCTTTAAGGGCACCAAAAAAAGAAGTTATACAAAATAACACTTAGAAACTCATCCATGATCATTAAAAGCAAATATCACCAAAAAGAGAATTGTCCCTCCCACATTAGTATAAGTTAATTTTATTACCCAAATTTATTTCCCATATAATACGTAATCTCGAACCAATAAAGATGAAGCATAGTGTATGTCATGCACTAGGCCCCATAGGGATGGTGAGATTAGGTTAATGCTGGGCCCACACTTTGCTGTAAGCTCCATCAAAGTATAGTTCATGTCTGCATGTCTGTGTTGTTCTACAGCATGTCTCCCAACACCCTGCCCACAGCCTGGGATGCGGAAGGCACCCAGTATTCATTGGCTGAATGAAGAAATGAATGGCTGAATGAATGAATGAATTGCTAAAAACTGACTTGGTTTTTGTCTTAACTGATTCTTGAAAGAATTTTCTTCTTTTTGTCAGTTTCTCATAGCTCACCTATTTCTCTCTACCCACAAAACTATCTTTCCTTGTTTTCAGGAAAATATTTATCTCCAGCAAGGATAAAAAATAAAATATTTATCTCCAACAACCGTTGGGATGGCATAAAGCTATCAGACTGGGCTAAATCCCTAATAGCGCATGAGGAAGCACAAAGGTATGATTCTTTAGGTAGATTAAGATAAAATCTAGGAGTTATCTTTGATTTCTTGCTCTCACCCTCCACAATCCATTACCAAGTTGTGTGGAATCTTTTAAAAATTTAGCATGATTAGCTCAAGCCATCTTCTCTGGCCTAGTTCTCAGCATGTAATCTCTACCCCCTTGTAGTTTTTTATTTTTCCACATGGCAAGCAAGGTGATCTAAAAAACATATATAAATTAAAAAAAAAAAAGCAAATCTATCTTCCAGAGCAAGATGGCAGCCGAGTAACAGCTTCTGTGCAACCAGGCTCAGTGAGATTGGGGAGAAAAGACTCCAGGCATCTCTGGTTTGTGGGATCTCCCCAGAAACTTCCGTTTGGTGACACAGGAAGTCAGCAAGAGACTTCTGGACCCCATGAGGAGGACAAAAGCAATGGAAAACTGGCAAGTGGTAGGTGTGTTTGAAGGCTGCCGGCTGTAACCATAGCAACAGCAGGACTGCAAGCAAGAAAAGCCTTACCTGTGGGCTGTTTTGGTTTTTTGGACTTGGGCACTCAATTGAACTGCCTTGGGAGATCTTGGGCGAGTGTGCAGACGACTTTGGGCCTTGTCTGGGGCCCAAGAGAAAGCTGCTGAACCAGAAAGGAGCTAATATCATTCAGCTGTGGGCTGCGCGCACAGCCACTATGGGGAAGCTGCCCCTGTGAGTCACAGGGGGAATCCTCCTGGTGAGACCTTGGGCGAGTAACCTAGTAACTCAGCTGCCCAAAGGCAGGGACTGAGATGCTGGGGAAGAACAGAGATCTAAGTGTTTGGGAGACTACAGCCTTGGCCCTCAGGGGCATAGAGTGAGACCCATTTAGGTGCACTGGATAAGCAGGCAGCTATGCCAAGAGAGATCCCAGTGATAAGTGCTTTCCTTGGAAAGCTTCTGCTTAGCCAAGGTTCACAGTTTGGAGTGTCTTTTAAGTGGGTTGAGGAGACATTTGGGCTCCCAAGCCTGCAGGGTCTGAGAAATCAACAGAGGCCTCCAGTCTCCATCTTGTACAGCTGTATCAACGTTGTGATTAACATCTCACACTTCAGAAGATCACCTGTTGCCTGGACAATGTTCAACAAGATATATATAATGTTCTCATTTTTTGGTTTTGAAGTTTTGGGGTTTTTTTGTTTTGTTTTGTTTTGCTGATTATTTTTTTTTCTTAATTTCAACATTTTTCCTCTACATTTTTCTTTTTTCTCTTTTTTCTTCACTATTCTAGTTTAAATACAATCTTCCATTTTCGCCTTCTTTAACAATTAGAACTTCATTTTTGTAATGTTTCTGTCCCTATTATGTGTTTTTTTTACTCCCCAATCTTATCCCATAGGGTTTTTGTTTGTTCATTTCAGTTTGATGTATAGTATTTTTGTCTTTACTCTCTACCTGGTGGAGGTGGGGTACTGTGTCTGATTAACCTGGCAAAGAGCTGCTGACCACAAGGGAACCACCCAGACCAGCACCCCCAGATGTTGGGAGTTTTTAAGGTTGGGTCAAAGTACCTCTCTTTTTGTTGTCAATATTTCCTTTTACTTGCCCCTTCTTCTTTTTCTTTTTTAAATCTTTTTTCCTTTCTTGCTTTTCAATCTCCTCATCCTTCTGTACCTGTACCAAAAGGACTCATTCAAACTTTAGGCCAGAGGCACAGTAACTTAAAGAGCAAGACAAGGTTGTGGGTAGTGCTGGTGGCTCAAAGGGTAGGTGCTGGCCCCACATGCCAGAGGTGGTGGGTTCAAACCCAGCCCTGGCCAAAAACTGCAAAAGAAAAAAAAAGTAAGTGTGTGTTCTTTTCAAGGCTTTTAGAAAACTTTTCATTTTTACTTCATACTTTTTTTCCTAAAGGAAAAGAAGAATCTGTCAGCAATCCTATGCTTTTTGCTGGCGGAACTGCCAAGGTACAGAATTTGCTTCTTGCCGCTCGAGCCTTGGTGTTGTGGTGTCATCTGTGTGCAAAGGAATCTGAAAAGGCTGCCAGTTGAATCTGTGTGGGGAAAAAATAACATAACCTTGAAGAGGTAAACAACAGAGTCTGCCATAAAATATGATAAACATACGGGTTTCATTAAAAACTAATAGCAAGGGAGTGTTTTCAAACACGGAGGCACTAGAAAGTGGGGAAAAGACAGGAAGAAGTCGAGGGGGATCTCCAAGGAAATTTTATCTGTTCTTTACAGCACAATTAAACAGTTTGTTCATAAAATCTTTAGGATCTGTCGCTGCCTTTAATTCTGTGAAACTCTGAACCTTATCTGTCAACAATCTCATTAAGTGAACAATGAAATTACCCCCTACTTTCAGCCCCAACTAGCATGTTCAGAGGGCCACAAATGCTGGGGTCTGGTGGGTGCAAGCCCCACGGAGCAGTGCATAACACAGATTGTCATGAAAAGCAAACCCAAGTGCAGAGAAAGTGAAGAAATCAATTTTTTTTAGGATTGGTAAAAATAAAAAATATACATTTTATAAACTGAGAATTATAGTCAATGCCTGCCACTCATTTGCTCCTCTTTACAATTTTTTAATTATTGTTTGGGATTCATTGAGGGTACAAAGAATTAGGTTACACTGATTGCTTTTGTTGGATAAAATCCCTGTTATACTTGTGTCCCGCCCCCAAGAGGTGTGCCGTACACTGTGATCCTTTTTACAATTTTGAAGAACTTTTTGATCAGGTGGAAATCACATTATACATCTATTATCATGATCATTGCTTTGGCAATCATAAGAATACAAGTTTATAGGGAAAACATGCTCTCAGAATAAATCCTCCTTTCAGCAAAGCTTGATTTCTTTGTGATTTCTCTGGGTTGGATTTTTTTTTTCCTTGTAGTTTTTGGCTGGGGCTGAGTTTGAACCCATCACCTTTGGCACATAGGACCAGCACCCTACTCTTTTGAGCCACAGGCACTTCCCTCTGGGTTGGATTTTAAGATCCTTAAGGACAGGAACTCATTCTTTTTTTTTTTTTTTTTTAACTCCTAAAGTATTTTGTACAGTGGATTAAAAAAATACTTATTTAACACTTTAAAATTTCTATGGTTACCCTGGTTTCCTAGTCAACAGCCATTCCCCACTTCTGTCCCAACAAAAGAACCCTGATCCTGTTTGCCTATTTGGTGGCAAAAGACTGTAGGAAGGAGAGTCCTTCCCTAGCTCAAGGGATGTATGGTTTAAACTAGAGAGTCCCCCCCCCCCCGCCCAAGGGATAAATGGTTTAAACCA
The DNA here is from genome assembly GCA_963575145.1 of Galago senegalensis. NCBI lineage: Eukaryota > Metazoa > Chordata > Mammalia > Primates > Galagidae > Galago > Galago senegalensis. The sequence goes on from CAUYTI010126451.1 coordinate 43,127, forward strand.
GAGGAGAGTTTCCCCCCCCCCCAGCCCAAGGGATAAATGGTTTAAACCAGAGGAGGAGAGTCACCCCCAGCCCAAGGGATAAATGGTTTAAA
>CAUYTI010126455.1:0-36472 GCA_963575145.1 Galago senegalensis
TTTTTTTTTTTTTTGAGACAGAGCCTCAAGCTGTCCCCCTGGGTAGAGTGCTGTGACATTACAGCTCACAGCAACCTCCAACTCCTGGGCTCAAGCGAGTCTCTTGCCTCTGCCTCCCAAGTAGCTGGGACCACAGGCGCCGGCCACAACACCTGGCTATTTTTTTGGTTGCAGCCGTCATTGTTGTTTGGCGGGTCCGGGCTGGGGATTCGAACCCGCCACCTTAGGTGTACGTGGCTGGCGCCTTAGCCGGTTGAGCTATAGGCGCTGAGGTTTTTAACACTAAATTCTATGCCTTTCATAGATACAGCTACATACAGGGCTAGTCAGGTTTTCTTTTTATTATGTAAACATTGTTAACTTGTTAACTGTTGAATCTGTTAGCATACATTTATTCAAATACTCCCTTATTATTTTTTCAATATTAAAGGACCTGTACTATCACCCATTCTTTTGCTGTGCAATGAGCACATTTTAATTTTCTCTCTTTTTTTGAAACTAGATAATTATTAATTATGCTGATCTTTACAGAGGGCCAGCTGTTTTTTTTTTCCTTTATTGTTTTACCGTTTTCTTTTGCATGACTTTTTATTGCCTTTGTTATTGGAGAGGTTTCACTTGACACTTAATTCCTTTTAAGTTGTATTTGATCTTCTTTCTCTGATATTATAATGTGGAAACGCAGAGGATGATGTTTAAACTCTTTTCTAACAAATATACAATCTCGTACATTTCTCTCTAAGGACTATCTTAGCTGTGTTATCCAAACTTTTTGTTTGTTTGTTTTATTTTCATTTTCATTCTATTCAAAATATTGACTGATTTTCTGGCCAGGTGGTGTGGCTCATGCCTGTTGTCCCAGCCCTCTGGGAGGCCGAGGCAGGTGGACCCCTTGAGCTCAGGAGTTTAAGACCAGCCTGGGCAAGATGGACACCCCTTCTCTCCTAAAAATAGAAAAACTAACCAGGCACTGTGGCAGGTTCTTGTTTTCCCAGCCACCCAGGAGGCTGAGGCAGGAGGATCTCTTGAGCCCAGGAGTTTGAGGTTGCTGTGAGCTATGATGACACAGCACTCTACTAAGGGCAACAGAGTGAGACTGCTTAAAAAAAAAAATACTTGAGCCCAGGAATCTCAGCTTGCTATGTGTAATGATGCCACCATGGCACTCTACCCAGGGCACAGAGTGAGACTTTGTCTCAAAAAAAAAAAAAGTCTTTGTCATCCATGGTAGAGTTCTGTGGCATCATAGCTCACAGCAACCTTAAACTCCTGGGCTCAATCTTTCCTCCTGACTCAGCCTCTCAATCTGGGACCACAGGCACCCACCACAACATCTGGCTAGTTTTTCTATTTTTAGTAGAGATGGGTTCTTGATTTTGCTCAGGCTGGTCTCCAACTCCCAACCTCAATGGATCCACTTGCCTTGGCCTCCCAGAGTGCTGGGATTACAGGTATGAGTCACTGTGCCCTGTCTGAATATTACAATTTAAATACAGTTTTTTTCCTTTCTTAAAATGTGTATACTTTTTTGACACCCTCTCTATTTATATATACATAAGATATAATAAAATACTCTAAAAGAAATATTCACAGCTTTAAGACTCATATGTATTTTAATGAGGTTCAACATTGTTCCAGTGGAAGAAACTTTAGATTCTTATGACCATTAAGGGTTACATATAACAGTGTTATATAAATTTTCTCTCTGGGCAGCGCCTGTGGCTCAGTGGGTAGGGCACCGGCCCTATATACCAAGGGTGGCGGGTTTAAGCAACAAAAAAATAGCTGGGCATTGTGGTGGGCGCCTATAGTCCCAGCTACTCTGGAGGCTGAGGCAAGAGAATTGCCTAAGCCCAAGAACTGGAGGTTGCTGTGAGCTGTGACACCACCACACTCTACTGAGGGTGATAAAGTGAGACTCTGACTCTATAGTAAATAAATAAATAAAGAAAGAAATAGAATTTTCTCTAGGGGAGTTTTTTTCTTTTTCTTTTTCTTTCTTTCTTTTTTTTTTTTGAGACAGAGTTTCACTATGTCGCCCTCAGTAGAGTGCCATGGCATCACAGCGCACAGCAACTTCAAGCTCTTAGGCTTAAGCAATTCTCTTACCTTAGCCTCCCAAGTAGCTGGGACTACAGGTGCCCACCACAATGCCCAGCTATTTTGTTGTTGTTGTTGTTGTTGTAGTTCTCATTGTTGATTAGCAGGCCCAGGCTGGGTTCCAACCTGCCAGCCGTGGGTGTCTGTGGCCAGCGCCCTAATCACTGAGCTACGGGCACCAAGCCTAGGAGAGGGTTTTTTCCCAAGGAATAAATTATCCTGAGAAGTTAGGAGAAAATACTTGCAGAAAGCAAGGCATTCAAGACTCTGGTCTTGCTCCTAAAATCGAGGTTCTTGAACTTGATAACTAGTCTTGGTCTGTGTAAACCATTCATTTCTTCTCCGTTCTCGGAGTGACGATCCCAGATAAAGCCTTTAGAGCAGTGATTCTCAGTCACTGCAACCCTGGTGTGCTATGAGAGGATCTTAGGTGTGCCGCAAATAGTTTTAAAGATTATTAATTAAATTATTTTCAAAAGGACTTCAAAGCACAGTAAGTTTATTTTCTTTTATTAACTCTTTTTTTATTTCGATCAACATAATCTAAGTGTGCCATGAGATTAAAAAAAGGTTGAGGGGGCGGCGCCTGTGGCTCAAAGAAGTAGAGTGCCGGCCCCATATGCTGGAGGTGGCGGGTTCAAACCCAGCCCCGGCCAAAAACTGCAGAAAAAAAAAAAAAGGTTGAAAAACACGGCTTTAGAGATATGCAGTATACGTTTATAATTTTGAGTTACTGGCAAAATGTGATTGAATATAATCTTCCATATCTTTATCTGAGTCATTAATACAAGACAGGAGAGCCCACGGTTGCTGAGAGAGACCTCTTTCTACACCAACACTCAAAAACGTGGTGCCAATATAGTTCTACTTCAAACTTACACATGCCGGGAGATTTTCCAACAATATCAGAATTGCTCCAACAGCCTGTGAGCTATGTCAGGAAATGAATATCATTGTGTAATAACTATGTCTCATATTTTACAAAGTAAAGTGCTATCCCCAGAGGGTGCCAAAAAAAAAATAAGTATACACATCTTAAGAAAGGAAAAAATCTGTGTTGAATTTGTGATACTGAAATCATCTTTGACTTCTACAACTACAAAATGTGGTCAATGAGACTTCTGTTTATCTTTAGTTATACATTTATTATATATTGAGTATTACAATTTTAATACAGGTTTTTCCTTTTTTTCTTTCTTTTTTTTTTTTTTTTTTGTAGAGACAGAGTCTCACTCTGTCGCCCTTGGTAGAGTGCTGTGATGTCACAGTTCACAGCGGCCTCCAGCTCTTGGGCTTAGGCGATTCTCTTGCCTCAGTCTCCTGAGTAGCTGGGACTACAGGTGCCTGCCAAAACGCTCGGCTATTTTTTGTTGCAGTTTGGCCGGGGCTGGGTTTGAACCCACCACCCTCAGTATATGGGGCCGGCGCCCTACTCACTAAGCCACAGGTACTGCCCCAGATTTTTCCTTTCTTAAAATGTGTATACAAATTTTAGCACCCTCTGTATATAGGAGAACAGATGGATAGATAGATACATAGATAGATAATAGACAGACAGATAGACTGGATGGATGGATGGATGGATGGATGGATGGGCAAATGAATGGATGGATGGATGGATGGATGGATGGGTGGATGGATGGATGGATGGATGGATGGATGGATGGATGGATGGGTGGATGGATGGGTGGATGGGTGGATGGATGGATGGATGGATGGATGGATGGATGAATGGATGGATGGGTGGATGGATGGATAGATAAATAGTGGATAAATAGATAAGAGGATAGATGGATGGTGGATGACAGATAAGATTGATGATGGATAAATATAGATAGACAGAGGATAGATAGATAAGAGAATGAATGGCTGGATGGATAAATAAATAGATAGTGGTCAGACAGATAAGATGAGATGGGTGGATGGGTAGATAGGTACATATATGTAGCTATACATAGATAGATAAGATAGAATGGATAGATAGATAATAGATAGGTCAGATAAGATAGATAGATACATAGATAGATAGGATAGAATAGATAGATAGATAAAGGATAGATAAAGATAGAATAGATAGATAGATAGATGATAGATAGCCAGTCATAGTACTTTGAAAATTGCCATTCCAAAATCACATTTTGTATTGGAGAATTAGCCAAATTTCTAAGGCAAGTTGTATTCTCACTTCTCCATGAGAACAGCACACTATGACACAGCTGGCCATGAAGGATAAATCTCACATACACAGAAAGAGCTTGATGTGTTTTGCTGACTCTTCCCCCAACAGTTGGGAAGGTGATGATGGGACCTTCGTCGGGAAGACTAGTGAGATCAATAAAGTGTTATTGGTTCCTGGCTTCTACTAGCCCCTTGTCAATGTTGATGAGATCTGATTCCCAAAGGTATTCCTTGGCTGACTTTGTGGCCAGCAGGTGCTGTTTTAAGAACCTTGTGTTTTGTGAACCTCCTAACGGTGACCTGTAAATGTTTCAGATCCCAACTCACCCATCAAGAACTTAAGGGTGGACCCAGAAAGTGAACGGTTGACCTGGGACCTTAATGGAAATGTGTCCAAAGTTGAGTGTATCAAAGACTCGATACAGCACATAGAGGTAAACCGCGTTCTCCACAATCGGCCCACTCACTGTTTCCGCATCCTGCAGGGGTCCAAGAACCAGGAGAGCCGAAAGGGTGAGCCGTCTCTGGCATCACGACCATGTAGGGTCCGTGCATAGTAAGCCACGGGGTGTACGGGGAGTGGGTTTCCACCACTGACGCTGCAGTCCCTCCTCCATCTACACTCAACAGCATGGGTGCTGAGGTGGGCTCAGATATTTCAGGTAGAGAAACAGAGAACTGAAAGTGAATATTCAGAAAGCCCGGTCCTCATCCCCGAGGCCTCCCTCTCACTGTATCCTGTCATCTCCTGGGTTTGGACAGCTAGAGTAGTGTTTTTCAACCTTTTTCTTTTTTATCTCACAGCACACTTGAACCTATAGTTAAACGTCCATGACACACTTAAATTATGTTCATCGAAAATAAAAAAATGGACAGGGCTTCTGGTGGGCACCTGTAGTCCCAACTACTCTGGAGGCTGAGACAGGAGGATTGCTGGAGCCCAGGAATTTGAGGTTGTTGTGAGCTAAGACGCCACAGCACACTAGCCAGCGTGGCAGTGAAACTCTGTCTCAAAAAACAAACCAAAAAAAAAAAAATTAAAAAAAATAAAATGGCATTGTAACTTGAAAAAATTATTAATATTGGACCAAGTATATTCTCCAAACTATCACCAGATTCTTACATCTTTCCCAGGCGACGAGAAGTACGTATTGCCATATTGATGGCCTTTCCCTCTGCACCGTCTCAAACTACACTGTCAGGGTGTCCGGACCACGTTTCTCCTCGTGGATTCTGTTCCCTGAGCCAGGTGAGGAGAAATGCTTATTCTGTTTGCATTTTAACCAGCTCTCAGCGTTCTTTATTTCATTGGCGTCATTTGATTTATTTTTATTTCTTATTGTTTCGGGTTCATTGAGGATACAAAGTTGCAGTGTTTGTGTGTGTTAGGTAAAGTCCCTCTTATAATTGCATACCACCCCCAAGAGGTGTGCCATAAGCCCTAACCTTGTGCCCATTAAGTGGGAGCACACACATGCCTCTCCCTCCTCCTCTCTCTCCCTCATTCCCCGGCCCTCCACAAGGTCAAAAGAATTACTTAGACTGGGGCCATGCCTGTGGCTCAAAGGAGTAGGGCGCCGGCCCCACATACCGGAGGTGGCGGGTTCAAACCCAGCCCCAGCCAAAAACTGCAAAAAAAAAATTACTTATACTGTGGAGGCATCTCTAAGGATTCACGCTGTGTGGGGAAAAAAGTCAACAGCAGATGCAATATACAATCTGAACTCATATGTAGAAGATGGTCTTGAAATGACAAAATCATATAAATGAGAAACAGGTTTGTGACACGCAGGGGTCAAGCAGGGGGAGGGGCCAGACAGAGGTGGATGTGTCCATAAAAACAGACCTTGGGGTGATGGAAATTGTCAGAATCCTCAGTGTACCCCAGTCAACGTCACAGTTGAGTGATTTCACTAGAGCAGTGTTCTTCCACCTTTTTAAAAATCTCATGGCACACTTGAACTTACAGTTAAACTTCCACGGCACACTTAATTATGTTGATGGGGAAAAAAAGAGTGAAAAGAAGAATATACTCACTGTGCTTTGAACTTTGTCTGCAAGTAATTTAACTAATGATCTTGAAAACTCCTTGTGGCATATGCTGTCATGGCACACCAGTGAGCCTCGGCAGAGTAGTTGAAAATCACTGCTCTGGAGTATTGCAAGATGTTACCATCAGGAGAAACTGAGCAGAGGCTTCTCTGGGTTATGAGACAATGACATGTGACTGCAGAGAGATCTCAAAATAAAAAAGTGCTCACACCTATAATCCCAGCACTCTGGGAGGCCAAGGCGTGTGGATCACCTGAGCTCAGGTTTGGAGATCAGCCTGAACAAGAGTGACACCCCTTCTCTACTAAAAATAGAAACATTAGGCAGGTGTGGTGGCAGGCACCTGTAGTCCCCTCTACTTGGGAGGCTGAGGCAGAAGGATCAATTGAGCCCAGACGTTTGAGGTTGCTGTGAGCTGTGATGATGGCATGGCACTCTACCCAGGGGGACAGAGTGAGACTCTGACTCGAAAGACAGAAATGTTAATTGAGGGCACAAAGAATTGGGTTGCAATGTTTGCATTCTGTAGGTAGAATACCTCTTACAATTGTGTCGTGCCTTCAAGGTATACCCTATACCCGACATTGTGTGGGAAGAAGGAAGGAAGGAGAAAGAGAGAGAGAAAGAAAGGAAGGAAGAAAGAAAAGAAAGAAAGAACAGAAAGAAAAGGGAAAGAAAGAGAAGGAAGGAAGATAGGAAAGAAAGAAGGAATGGAGAGAATCAGAGAAAGAAAGAGAGAAGGAAGGAAGGAGGGAAAGAGAGAAAGAAAAAGGAAGGAAGAAGAGAAAGAAAGAAAGAAAGAAAGGAAGGAAGGAAGGAAGGAAGGAAGGAAGGAAGGAAGGAAGGAAGGAAGGAAGGAAGGGGTAGAAAAAGAAGGAAAGAAGGAGAAAAAGAGAGAAAGAAAGAGAAAGAGAAAGAAACAAAGAAAGAAAAGAGATAGAAAGAAAGGGAAGGAAGGGAGGGAGGAAGGAGAGAAGAGAAAGAAAGAAAGAAGAGAAAGAAAAAAAGAAAGAAAAGAGATAGAAAGAGAAGGAAGGGAGGGAGGAGAAAGAGAGTGAGAAAGAGGAAAGAAAGGAAAGAAAGAAAAGAAAGGAAAGAAAGAAGGAAGGAAGGAAGGAAAGGAAAGAAAGAGAGAGAGAGAGGGAGAGAGGGGAAAGAAAGAGGAAGGAAGGAAGGAAGGAAGGTTGGTTACTTTCACTTACTTTAAGTATTTTTAATTATTCTACAGAATGATTTGTTTTTGCTTTTATCTTTGCAAGCCCAGACGGAAAGCCTGAGGCAGCTGCTGAGAACCTGAGCTGCTTCATTCATGATGTGGATTTCATAACCTGCAATTGGACGGTGGGCCAGGGGGCCCCAAGTGATGTCCAGTACCGCCTCTACTCGACAGATGTGGAGTACGTGTAGCCTTGAGACTGTCCAGCTCTCCCAGCCACAGGTGGGGAATTGCTGGCTCATCCATGCCCCTGTGTACGTCCCACAGCACCCGTGAGCAGCGTGAGTGTCTGCATTACAGAGCAGATGCCCGGGGGACACACGTCAGCTGCCGTTTTGATGACATCTCTAAAAAGTTCAAATATTTTCATAATTATGTAATCATGGTGAATGGGACCAGTAAAGATGCCAGGATCCCCTGCACCGATATTACCATCTCAGATCTACCAGGAATTGGTGAGTAAGGACTTGGGGGCATTTCCTTCATACTCACACCTTCAGCTTTGGGGTGCTGCTGTCTTCACCTGGGCTGCCGTAAGAAATACTGCACAGCGATCGTTCAGCATCAGTTCCCTGCTCACACCCCTGGAGGCTGAAGTTCAAGATCCCGGTGTGGCAGATGGTGTGAGTGGTGGAGACTCATTTCCTGGTTCATAGATGGCGCCTCTCACTGTGTTCTCACATGGTAGAAGGGGTGAGGGAGCTCTCTTGGGTCCCTTTTAAAGCACGCTGAGGCTTATAAACAACAGACATTTATTGCTTATAGTCCTGAAGGCTGGAAGTTCAAGATCCCGGCCTGGCAGATGCTGTGAGTGGTGGAGACTCATTTCCTGGTTCATAGATGGCACCTTCTCACTGTGTCCTCACATGCCAGAAGGAAGGGCTCTCTTGTACAAGGAATCTCTTGTAGAAGGACACTGATACCATCCATGAGATTCCACCCTCTGGACCTCAGCACCTCCCAAAGTCCCCGCCTCCTAACACCATTACCTTGGGGGTGAGGATTTCCACATGGGAATTATGGAGTAGACACATTTCCTTTATAGAACCATCTTAGGAAAGTTATTTCATTATTCCATCCTCTACATTGAACTCATCTCCAGACATCTCTAGACAAGTCACTAATGACATCTGCAGAGACCCTATTGCCGAATTACATTCTATTCATACATTCTGGGTGATAGGTTATGGACATATATTTTGGGTTCAACATTCAACCATTTACAAATGTATCCACTTCCTTCTGGAGGCCCTGGGAGAGGCTCCTTCCTGCCTCGCGCAGCTCCTGGGGGCTCCAGGCGTCCCTGGGCTTGTGACCACATCACTCCCGTCTCTGCCTCCATCTCGTGGCTTCTCCTCTCTGTCTGTGCCCCCTCTGCTGTCTCTTAGGAGGACACCTGTCATTGAGTTTAGGAGCCTCCTTAATCCAAGATGGTCTCATCTAGAGATACCTCACCCAATTACATCTGCAGAGACCCTATTGCCAAATTACATTCTATTCATAGGTTCTGGGTGAGGGCACATGGACATATATTTTGGAGTCGCCACTCAACCTATTACAGTTGTATCCAATTCCTTCTAAAAGCTCCAGGAGGTTCCATCCTGCCTCTTCCAGCTCCTGGGGCCTCCAGACATTCCTGGGCTTGTGGCCACATCACTCCAGTCTCTGCCTCCATCTCCACATGGCTTCTCTGTGTCTATGTCTCCTCTGCTGTCTCCTATAAGGACACCTGTCACTGGGTTCACTCTATGGCCTTCTGTTAAGATCTTTAACTTAAATCTGCAAAGATTCTATTTCTAAATACGATCCAGGTTCCCAGTGGACATACGTTTTATGGACTGTTGATTCCACCACAGAACAGTGCTGGCTAATTTCCCCTTGGTCCCAGACATCCCCTCCCACAGAGCCATTGGCCTCCAGGGTCCTCCAGCCCTGTGCCATGATTCAGAGTGTCCACGGTGGCTGAGCCTCCTTAGCTACTACCTGCCTACAGGCAGTGCTTCTGGTTGAGGTCAGATCTGCACATGCAGAGCTGGATGTGGTCTCGGGGAAACTGAGGGAGCCACGGAATCCACGGCATAGAATTAGCAAAAGGCAGAAAGGATGGGCAGCCCCAGCAAGGAAGGAAGTGGCTGCACCCTTTGTCAGTGAAAGCTTTTGGGGATGGTCTCCTGGGCGCCGGGGTCTGCAGAGCTGCTGGCCCGGCTAGTGGACGATAATGATCCCAGCCGGATTTTGTCCTATGTCTCTTCCTGTTAATATCTCTGCCCATCCCTCAACCCCAGACGGGTATTTTCCTCTCCTCCCACTTTCCACCCCCAGAATCTATGAGGCATGTTTTACAGTACCTCCAGGAGGAAATAGTACTTTTTAAAAATTTTACTCATCAATGAATTTTTTTCCCCCACCTCTAGAGAAATTAAGTACGCCACAAATGACCACAAAGTGTAATAAAACACACTCTCTCATGACGTGGAAAATGCGGAGCCATTTCAATACAAGATTCACCTATGAACTTCAGATACAAAAGGTATAGCTTGGCTCCTGCTGATATTCTGGCTCTTTGCAACCCATATTCTGGGGACTTGGGCTGGGCACAGTGCCCTTGGACAGGGCACAAAAACTATGAAACATTAAAAAAAGAAAAGTTGGGTGAATGGGGCTTTAGTCAAACTAAAAAGGTTGGCTAAAGAGTTAGCATTAAGGAACTAAAAGGCCGTCCAGGTGCAGTGGCTCAAGTCTGTAATCCTGGCACTGTGGGAGGCTGAGGAGGGAGGATCACTTGAGGTCAGGCATTTGAGGCCAGCCTGAGCAAGAGTGAAATAGAAAAACTAGAGGGGCATTGGGACAGACACCTGTAGTCCTAGCTACCCGGGAGGCTGAGGCAGGAGGATCACTTGAGCCCGGGAGTTTGAGGTTGCTGTGAGCTATAATGACGCCACGCCACTCTACCCAGGGAGACAGAGTGAGACTCTGCCTGGAAAACAAAAAAAGTTATATTTAGGATAGTTCAAAAATGGGCAGGCCAGTTAAATGAGGCTCATGGGGTTGGGGGGAATGAGCAAATGGTTTAAACCTCTACCCTAAAAAGAAAATTCAGGTGTGGGGAAAGGTGTCAGGATGGGGTCTAGGCACCCAAAAGCTTCTTTGATCTTCTCTTGCAGGGTACAGAACCTGCTATCCTGGAAAAAGTGAGTGTCCCCTGCCTCCCTGAACTGAGCATTGCAAAGTGAGAGTTAATGATTATTAAGATCCCCCAATGACAGGTATCTTAAGAAACAGCACAAGAGACGCAGGCACAGAGAAGGGAGGTTAGGCCCTCCCTAATCCAGGATGGTGTCATCCCAAAATCCCTCACTAATTACCTCTGCAGAGACCCTGTTTCCAAATCAGACCCCATTCTCCTTCCCTGCAGGAAGGTTTTTACTTCCTTACTTTCTTTTAACCTAAAGGTCAAATATGGAACCTCCTTCATGCTCCCCAACCCTGGACAGTACACGGTGAAGATAAGAGCCCAGGAAGTGTATGACAACCTCCTGAGTGAATGGAGCGCCCCTCAACACTTAGGTGAGTGGGGTGCACGAGTGGAAGCCATGTGCACAGCCCCTGGACATGCAAACACAGAGCCCCCTCTTTGTGCTGCCTTAGCACCCCACTGCCAAAGGAGCACTCACCTGTTTCTCTGACCCAAAGACGACCCTGAGCCCAACAGTGACACATCCTCTTGCTCTAACCCCATGTGAGGGACCAGGGAGGGAAAACCTGACTGTCCCAGTAAGAACCCCTGACTCTTATAATAAGGAACTGTTGGCAGGCAAAACAGTCATTTTCTCCTATCCAAAGTGACCACAGCCAGACTAAGAGGATGATTCAGATGGGATGAGGTTGCTCATGCCTGTAATCCCAGCACTTTGGGAGGCCCGGGCAGGAGGATCAATTGAGGCCAGGAGTTGAGGCCAGCCTAGGCAACAAAGTGAGCCTCTGTTTCTATAAAACATAGAAAAATCACCTAGGTGTGGTGGTGTGCACACACCTATGGTCCCAGCTACTCGGGAGGCTAAGGCAGGAGGATCGCTTGCACTGAGGAGTTTGAGGCTGTGAAGTACAATGAAGCCACTGCACTCTAGTCTGGGAGACAGAGAAAGTCTCTGTCTTGAATACATTGAAAAAAAAAATGGAGAGAATTCTCCAAGAACAAAACCTGCCATTGCTCCCAGGGCAGTACTAAAAACAGGTCCCTGAGACCTTCCTCTTGGGATGCAAGCAGTACTCCTCTTTCTCAAGACTCGGGGGAGGACACTCCAGACATCCAGGCCCTGGCACTCTGGAGACACTGGATGTGGGTGTTCTAGGGCTCTCAAACAAATGAGCACACCTTGGGGCCTTAAACTGCCCCCAGTGCTGGAGCCCAAGGGTCTGCGGTGCAGGTGTCTCAGGGCTCCCTCCACAGACCCCAGGGGAGGCTCCTTCCTGCCTCTCCCAGCTCCTGGGGGCTCCAGGCGTCCCTGGGCTTGTGGCCACATCACTCCAGTCTCTGCCTTTGTCCCCAGTGGCTTCTCCTCCATGTCCGTGTCTGTGTCATAAACTTCTTTATCGTAAGACCCTCAGCCATATTAGCTTAGGAACCCCAGGCACAGTCTCAGCTTTTCCTTTTCTATCCACAAAGACCCTACTGCCAAAAACCTCAGTCACTAAGATGCAGCTTTCAATGCTTTAAAAAACCAAAATCATGCACAAAATCTGAGATGGATTTTGATGGATACTATCAAATTCAAGGACTGGGTCGTCGGGGACCCACCCTGCTATGCCAATTGGGCATCCCTCTCACATGTGGGCGTTCCCTCTCATATGTGGGCGGTCCCTCTCCCATGTGAGGTGCAGGGGATCTCCCTCTGCCATGGGGGACCCTCTCTTGTGAGGGCCTCTGTCCCATGTGTGGGCCCTCTGGCCGGTCTGTCCATCCTCATCCCTCCTGGCCGGGGTAACGAGGTCAAGGCCAGGCCACTGGACATACCCAACACCTTGTCGAATTGCTGAGGGTAGCAAAGGCCCCCATCCTCTCCGAGTCTCTCACACTAGCTGGACAGAGGTGGTGGTAGGGGTGTCATTCGTGTCCTTGTTCTTCAGTGAGGGGAGGGGACGGGCTGGGGGAAGGGGCCCCCTGCAAGGGGTACTGCAGTGCTTAGCAGGAGGTGGCCGCCATAACGTCCAAATTTTCCTCTTGGAGTGTCCGCCCAGCTGCCCAGCCCTCCCTCTCTCTCAGGCCCGGGGAGACCTCATGGCTCCGAGGGCACACCAACCCCTGGACACCCTAGGGCGGCCCTGGACGTGACCCTTCTCCCCCAGTGTGTGACCCGGAGGAGCCGCCACAGGCTCGCACCTGGCGAGTGTCTCTGCTGATCGCGCTGGGGGCGCTGCTGGCGCTGCTGCTGGCGCTGGTGCTCTGCAGAAGGTGAGGCCCCGCGCGCAGCTCCCTGCCCCCAGCCCCCGAAGTCCCCGCAGCGCCACTCTGGCTCCTGCAAGTTTCCGGGACGCCTGTGGCAAGGGCACCCGGGAAAGCGCGCGCGGACCCAGAGGGTAAGGGCTGGGACCTGGCACGTGCGCGTCCCGAGTCGAGGAGGCACGGCTGTCCTCCCCGCCCAGAGAGTTTGAGATAGTGCAAGGAGAAGCCGGTGACCTGTGGCCTGGGAGCACCAGGCTGAGCTCCCAGCTCAGCTGTCAGTTGGAGCAACCCGGTTTGTCAATGAGGCCCGGGACCGCAGGAGTCGCTGCTCTCCGGCTCCATCCTCTTCAGCGCTCCGTAATCTGTAAAGGGGTTGCGAGCTCCTGGCCAGGTGTGTCCCAAGGGCCAGCAGGGACCAGCGCTGTCCTGTCACACCTGCTGCGCGCTGCTCTTGGGGGCCACCCGCTCCTGCTAAGGCACGTGGGATGGATGACTCGGGGAGTTTCCTGGGCTGGAGGGCAGGGAGACAGCTCCCTGCATGTGGGCTGGGCCCTTGTCCCTCTGGACGCGCTGGCCGGTGCTGGATCCAGAGCCGAGATCGCTTTGCCCCAAGGTACTCGGTGGCGCAGAAAATCTTCCCACCCATCCCTCGCATGAAGGACCCCATCAGCGACCACATCCCCAACGACAAGCTGGTAAGCGGTGCTCCTCCTCCTGTGGTTCTGGGGACGCGGTGGCCGCGGCCTGGCCCAGGAAGCCCACTCTGTCCGCTGCCCATCGGGGGTCTGGGGAGGCCGCGCTCCCCTCCTGTGACCCGGCAGAGCCGACAGGGGAGGGCGCGTGGGCACCTCCGGCTCTGGGGAGAGAGTCGCTCTCTCGTCTGCGGCTCACTGACGCAGTTTCGTCCCTTGGCCTGCAGATGGCCTGGGAGGCTGGCACAGCCGAACCGGAGGACTGCATGGTGACCGAGGTGCAGCTCGTGAAGGAAACGTAACCCGTGCGGAGTCCTGCACCGCTGGGTGCCCGACGGAACCGACATTTGTGTGTGTGCTCGCGGGGGCGGGACAGAGAGATCCTTGGTGTTGTCATTTCCCCCAATAAAGTGCTTTTTACCCACTCGCTGTTACCCTTCATCCCGTCTGGGGGTCCAGCCGCAGCACCCTAAAGCCGCAGTCAGCTCCGCGGACTTCGCGTTTGCATCTGTCCTGTGCTGCGTCCACCGCGCCTGCACGGCCTCCCTGTCTGCAGAGCTCCGCCGTGCGCCCTCGCTGCAAGCCTTCCTAAGCCCCCTTACAGCACCAACACAGCTGGGAATGCCCCATGTGCCTGAACTCGTCACGCACGTGCAGGGGTTTCTGCTCAGACTGGAGCACCTGCCGGCCCTCAGTTGAGATTTGGGCCCCTCCCTGGCCTCGCCTCTGCAGGGTCCCTGGGAACCCACTTCTGCCTCCTCCCCCAGAGCTGGGCACTGGCCCTGACTTGGCTTCCCTCTGTGGGGTTTCTCACCCGTGGGAATGGACCTGGGTTGCACCTCCTAACCCGGAGACACACAACCAGTCAAGAGCGGCTGAAGAGAAGGGCGCTGCTGCAGTGTTATCTGCATGTACTGAGGCCCAGGAAGGAGGGAAAAGAGCTGCAGATCCAGGCGATTTGGATGGCTGCAACCAGGGGACTGACAGTCTTAAATTCCTCAGAGTTCCCGGGAACTGCCCACAGGGAATAAACCGTCCCAGGAGAGCAGGAGCCCTTGCTGACATCCTAAGTTCATGTAGAACATAAAAACTCACCCTGCAGCTGCTGGCCTCTGTATGCCAACTTTTGAGACACCCCCCACCCCCTACTGAGCCACAAACCACGATTTGCAGAGTGCCCACAAGGTCAACTGGACTGGGTTGACCACTAATTTCCAACTGAGGGAACCACTAATTAAACAAGGCCCTAATGACCAGGTTAAAGTGTAACAGGAATGAAAATGCTGACGGCTGAATCCTTCCTTTCCCACAGCTTCGGGTACTGAGACCCCAAACTGAAACCCTGGAGTTGATGGGTCAGAGCCCAGGGAATCAGGGTTCCTCTGTGAGACCCAAGTGGGGTGACAGGTGGAAAGTCCTGTTTGGTCACTCACCCACAGAATGAACCACATGACTGTAGCTGAGACATGACTTGAATATCCTGGCCCTAATCTAGTTTCATCAGGACAGAAAATGATGGCTTGTACCTCACAGTGCCTTGAGATTTCTGATAAAAAGATCAAATCCTGCCATGGAGCCAGAATTTTTGAAAAGCTCAGGAGGCAGCTCTTAGGAATGCATGTCCTTTCACAAGGATCAGGCTGAACGGAGAAAATTTCCAAAAAAGCTTCTCTCCCTGCAATGCATTGTTATCACAGGTGAGGCCTGGGCAAGCAAGGAACTCCCTGTCACCTCTGGGATGGCCACTACAGCCACCACTGGAACAGAAGGCAGATGGTGGCAGAACTCTGGGGAACCAAGATGTCCCCAAGATTCACACCGAAATCCTTACCCTCAAGGTGACGGTATCAGGTGAGGCCTTGGGACACGTGAGGGCTCTGCCCCTTGTGAGGCTGGTGCCCTTAGAGAAGGGACCTCTGAGAGGTCCCTCCACAGACTAAAACGAGGAGAAGACTGTCTCCCAGTCGCCAATCCTTCGTATCCCACTTGCAGCCTGCAGAACCGTGGGAAACAGACTGGGTCATAACCACTCAGTTCACAGCACTGTCACAGCTGCATGAGCTGAGCAAGAAACTGTAACCTGCTGCCCACAAAGGCCTCTCCTGAGCAGGGAGTTTGATGGAAGCCTGGAGGGCCTTGCTCTGGCCTAGGTCCCCATCCTACTTCTTCCAAGCTGCTGACACTTGGTGGCCCTCCCCGCTGCACTCTTAGGGTGGCTGGGATGCACCACAAGACCTGTCTCAGACCCTGCCTGTCTCCCACAGGCTGTCTTGACACCCCAGAGGCTGCTCTGCTCACGCGGGAGGCACTGGGTGTGCTGCATTTATTGTTCTGCAGGAATGCCCAACAGAGGACAGCATCCGGAGCGTCACTGTGCAAAGAGGAGCTAGTGCTTAAGTACAAATGGGAAACGTGATTCTTTTTAAATAAATACTTAAACACAACATGGGTCCTACAAGCATCTGGACTCTAGGTCTGAGTGGCCCACATGTCAAGATCCCCCTCCCCCCGTAATCAATGGTCAACATGATCTGGAGCCCCTTTCTAGAGCCTCCCTGGCCTCTACATGATCTGGCCAGGACAACTGGAATTCTCGAAGGTTGATGGTCCGTGATAGTTAGGGATTCTACGTGGCTCTCCTGGTCCCCAGGCTGCCCGAGTGCAGCTGTTCTTAGATGACTTTCTTGAGCTCGTCGTACAGGACCAGCACGAAGGCCCCCCCCATGCCCCTGAGGACGTTGGACCAGGCGCCCTTGAAGAAGGCTTTGCCCCCCTCGTCCCTGAAGATCTTCCTCCAGCAGTCCACAGTGCCCTTGTACATGATGTCAGCTGCAGGGAAGAGGGCAGGCACTGCTGTTAAGTTCCTCAGAACACAGGTAACACCACCCCCAAACCTCACAGAGACAAGGCTCCAGACAGATGACTATCTGAGTCAGCTTTAAAATAGGAAAAAATGAAGCGCTGGTGACCAACTACTCTGGCTTCCCATCTCCTACTAAACTATTGTCAGAAAGATGGCATTTTCAACACACCGGAGGCGAGACCCCAGCCTTGGCAGCATCTCATTTCTACCCCATGGCTGTGCAGGGAGGGCAGGATTGACGGGGTGGATGTGGCCAGGCGCCCAGATGGGGCCTGAGGTTCTGGGAAGCTATGGTTTACGTTGTTGCTCGGATAATTTAAGTCTTAAAAAGAACAGAAGCCCTTCCTTAAAACAGATTCCTCGGGAAGCTGGGTCACCTCATAGAAACAACTGCTGCCTCACAGCCCCTCAGTACAGCCTCCTGCGATCGCTCCTCCCCTTCTGGGGTTGAGGCTGAGGCCCACTCATGGCTCCCAGGGCCCGGGGACTGACAAGTACCACCTTAGAGGCCCACCACGGGTTCCCAGGACCCAGGGACGGACAGGTTCCACCTTAGAGGCCCACCACGGGTTCCCAGGACCCAGGGACGGACAGGTACCTCCTTTGCGCCCCGACTGCATCATCATCCTTCGCCTCACAGTGTCAAAGGGGTAGGAGACCACACCAGCCACGGCTGTCACAGTCTGGGCTATCATCCAGCTGACCACAATGTGGGTGTTCTTGGGGTCGGGGAGCATGCCTGTGGAGTCACAGCCAGTGTCAGCCCACTCCCCCACCCCGCACGCACACGGCCACCCAGGAGGTGGCAGGAGCTCCTCCAAGTCAGAACCAACCCTCCATGTGGCTGCCTGTGAGCATCTCAACACAGAAACCCTTCATAGCATTAAAGGGCAAGGCACAGTCAGCTGTAGGACCAGAAAGGGAAAAGCTCTTACAAGCTGCTGCTACGGTGTGCTAGGGAAGGCCCTGACGCTGGGGCTTGGGGCCTGGAGCTGGCCTGTCTAGAGAAGAAGGATGTAAGAGCCCCGTGGAAGTGCTGTCTGAGGGTTTCCACTGTGGAATGGCAGCCCGGTCTACCAGCAGGCCTGGCCACGGTTTTACGTGGTAACAGACTTCTACTATTTCGCCACTGGAATTCACATGTGGAAGCTCAGCTCCCTGCCTCAGGACGCAACAACATTTGGAGTTAAAGACACAAGTAAGCTAGAAGGGTCTAAGGTGGGCCCTGATCCAGCAGGGGTGGTTTCCTTGTAAGAGAACAGACAAGGCTCGGCGCCTGTGGCTCAAGTGGCTAAGGCGCCAGCCACATACACCTAAGGTGGCAGGTTTGAATCCAGCCCGGGACCGCCAAACAACAATGATGGCTGCAACCAAAAAATGGCCAGGCATTGCGGCAGGTGCCGGTAGTCCCAGCTACTTGGGAGGCGGAGGCAGGAGATTCGCTTGAGCCCAGGAGTTGGAGGTTGCTGTGAGCTGTGATGCCACAGCACTCTACCCAGGGGGACAGCTTGAGGCTGTGTCTCAAAAGAAAAAAAAGAGAACCCAGACACAGAAGAATGGCTCTGTGAGGACAGAGAAAAGACACTGTCTACAGGCCAAGGAAAGAGACCTGGGGAGAACCAGCCTGGGACACCAATGACTTCCTGCACACCTGTGGCAGCCCTCACTCACCTTTGGCGGTGTCGTACACGCCGAAGTAGGCGGCCCGGTAGATGATGATTCCCTGCACTGAGACGTTGAAGCCCTGGTACAGGCCACGGACCCCATCCGACTTGGTGATCTTCACCAGACAGTCTCCCAGGCCCTTGAACTCCCGTTCTGCGCCTGACTTCCCCACGTCAGCAGCCAAACGGGTTCTGGCAAAATCCAGCGGGTACACGAAGCAGAGGGAGGTGGCCCCCGCGGCCCCTCCAGAGGCCAGGTTGCCGGCGAAATACCTCCAGAACTGAGTGTGTTTGTCCACACCCCCCAGGAAGATCTGCTTGTACTTATCCTTGAAGGCGAAGTTGAGGGCTTGGGTGGGGAAATAGCGAATTACATTGGCCAGGTTGCCCCTCCAGAAGGACAGCACGCCTTGCTCCCTGGGAATGCGCACGACGCAGTCCACAATACCCTTGTACTGCTTGTCGGCCGCAATCTGCTTGCTTGCATGCTGCACCTGCAGGGCAGGGGTGGGAGGAGATGGGGTTCAGACCCGGCCTGGGTACACGCCCCAGCTGACTAGAACCCGTTCTTACAGAACTAGCTCACGGGGCCACCTGCGAGCCGCCCCAACACCTTCCACCCCGCAAACCCACTCTTACAGACTAATTATCAGAGTAACCAGACCGCCACCTGCTGGGTCGTAACGCTGCCTGCGGCATCCAGGCAATAATGTAGCCAGTCGGCATTGCCACGTCTAGCAACATCCTCACAAAGGGTACCAAAGCCCGTTTTGGCACAGAACTACCCAAAATGACATACAATACAACAAAAAAAATTCCTGTTTCAGCTTAATGGGTCAGCGCAGGACACCCGAAGGAAGGGATTGTCCAGGTGGAGGCGCGCAAAAGTGGGAACTAGCCGGAAAGTGGCCTGAGCCGGGTGGTTTCAGCCCCTTACCACCACTCCAAGTCACTATCGGCTCGTTGCAGAATCTGTCCAGACACCCAGCCCTCGCGCATGCGCCTTCCGGCTAGGGCGACAACCTTCTCCCCGCGCGCCCGGCCCACGGCGCACGCGCGATGTCCTTGCAGGGCGCGAAAAGCTCGTGCGCACGCGTTGAGTGCGCCCCTGCGCATGCGGACCTACCCACGCGACGCGTCCCCGGAAGCCGACGCTTCGCGGACAAAGCGGCCGCGGCCTCCTACTTCCGGCGCCCTCCCGCCAGCCGGTCCCGGTGCACCTGGCCCGGCCGACCTGCCCACGCCGGCTCCCCTCCGGCCCGGCCACCCGGTCCCCGGGATGGCCGAGACCGCGCACCCACCTGCAGCAGCAGCTTGACCCGCTCGATCGGGGCCACGGCGGTCTTGGAGATGGCGGCCGCGATGCCCCCGGCCAGGAAGTCCTTGGCGAAGGAGATGGCCTGTTCCGTCATGGTGGCGGCGCGGGCGAACAGCCGAAGAGCGGGCGCGGAGGACAAAGGGAAGGGCACGGCTGGCTCAGCACTGCCGCCGCTAGGACCGAAAGGACGGGATGGCTACGGCGCAGCCGCTAAGGCTTCCACGCCACGCCCACTTCCACGCCCCGCGCCCCCACGTGTAGCGCCCATTGGCCGAACTGCTCGTGTAGCCCCGCCCGTGCCCGCGCACTGCGTCCTCGAGGGATGCCGGGAGCCACGCGAACCCCGCCCTTGGCCTCCGCTCGACGTGCTCATTGGCTGAGTCTCCGGCGACGTCCTGTCCAGGCGCTCGTCTCAAGGCATGCTGGGATCCTGGCCCCGCCCATGCGTCGTGCGGGCCTAGGGGGACCTCGGCGACTGCCCTGACCTTGTGAAGGTCACGCCGCCTCGCGGGCGGACGGACGGGTGGTCAGGGATTGAGCCGGGGGCCTACACTTGAAGTACGTTCGCACCGAGACACGCGTCCCGTTTCTCCCGTAGGGCGCACCCTCACCCTGCTACAGATACGCACGACACGTGGTGCCCTGACCTCCGACCCTTAACCCCTGGCAGGCCCTGGGGATTTCCTAACCCCGCGCGTGGCCGAATCTCGGGAGGCCCTGGGCTCTTGCGCCTTCCCGTGGGCGGTCCCCGAGGCTTGTCGGCTGCTCCTCCTCGGGAGGGGTCACCGGACCCTCCCCGTACTCCTTGATTCCATCCGACCCCGTGACCACGCGGGTGACGGGGTGGCCCCCTTGTTAGGCGGGAGTTTTTAATTGACGTTTAACATGAGCTTCGTTGACGTTTGACACTTGGGCCCGGGCGGGGGTGGGGGTGCGCTCGGGGGCGGGACGGGATAGGACGGGGACCAAGCCAGTGACAGCGACAGGACGGGGACCAAGCCAGTGACAGGGGCGGGACGGGGAATAAGCCAGTGACAGGGACAGAATGGGGACCGAGCCAGTGACAGGGACGGGACAGGAGAGGTATGAGAGCCGAGCCAGTGACAGGGATGGGACAGGGACGAGGACACTTCCATGTCTTCCTGTTTATTTTGTTTCCTTCCTATTTTCCCTGCTTTTTTTCTCCTCCCTCCTTCCCTTTTCTTCTTTTTCTTTCTCCTTTCTTCCTCCCTCCTTCCCTTCCTTCCTCTCCTTTGATTTCTCTTCCCTTTTTTCTTTCCCTGACTGCCTTCCTTCTCTTCTTTTTCTCTTTCTCCTGTTTCTTTTATTCTTCCTCCCTCCCTTCTTTTTTTCTTCTCTTTCTTTCCTCTCTCTCCCTCTTCTCTTCTCTTTTTTTCTCCTGGTTCCCTCTCTCCTTTCTTTCATTTGTCTTTTGTTGTTGCTTTCCTGTATACCCAGAAGATAAAAGGCTCTGACACTGTTGGAGGGCCAGGAGTGAGCTGCCCTGAGCCCTGATTTCCTGCGTCCTTCCTCAGCCCTTTCCTGACCTCCAGAGGAGGCAGGTGAGGGGTAGGGCTGGGGCTGGGCAGGGCTCCAGGGGCTGGCGTGGCTGCCCAGGGGAGGAGGGTTAGGGTCATGCGGGTTAGGCCTGCAGGAGTGGCTGCTCTGATTGCTGCCAAAGGGCCTGGGGGATTCTGCCAAATTCTTGAGATGTGTCAGGGGCAGGCTAGAAGGCTGAGCCAGGTTCCCTCCAAGGACATGTTGGGGGCCTGTGTCTCAGATAGGAAGAACATCTCAAATGTCTTTTACTTGATAGAATTGGCCGGTCTGGGCTGGAAGGGACCTTGGCAACGGTTGCCCTGCCCAGAGAGCCTAGAGGTGGAGGTGCTGGTTCCAGATAGAGCTGGTTGGCTGTAGGCTGGGCTGGGGTTGCTGGCCAGGCCCTGGAATGTGCTGTTGATATTTCACCAGTGGTGACTACTTTGTGGGAGAGAAGCAGGTTCCCTCTGTGCAGTTGGGGAAGCCTGAGCTATCTGTCCCTCTCACTGGCACAGACCAGTTCCTTCCTGGGCCTGGGCCATCCTCCCTCAGCGATCCCTGCCTCCTGCTGAGTGCAGGTGCCTCTCTGTGCTCTCCCCGCCTGGAGGACCCCTGGCTGCCTAGCCCAGCACAAAGAAGGTGCCCAACTAGTGTT
Organism: Galago senegalensis; assembly: GCA_963575145.1. Classification (NCBI taxonomy): domain Eukaryota; kingdom Metazoa; phylum Chordata; class Mammalia; order Primates; family Galagidae; genus Galago; species Galago senegalensis. The sequence goes on from CAUYTI010126455.1 coordinate 21,721, forward strand.
CCTGGAATGAACAAATGAATGTGGGGTCTCCCTGTCATTGCTGGCTGGGGTTCAGTCTGTGTGGAACGTGTTCCACTCGGACGCTCACTTATGCATTCAGAATGGGGGAATAGTTCCTGGGCTCAATGAGAGGAAGACGAGGGGTGTGGGGGCCTCATACCTTGGAAACAGGCATCCAGGTAGACCTCACTGGGGATTAGGAAGGAGACAGAGACACAGAGGCCAGCAGATCCTCTGAGTCTGCACTCAGAAAGTACCTCGGTGGATCTGAACAAAATGGGTGGGTTCATAAAGAGGCAGGGCATTTTAAATCATAGGTTTCAGGTTTCGGCAGATGACATCTTACACACATTCAGCAGTTCCTGAGGGGGCCGAGCCAGGCCCTGTGTGGGCCAGTGAGGGGGCAGCAGGGACCAATTTGAGATTCACTCTACCTTTCAGCAGTGTGTTAAAGGAGGCCATGGGGCCGCAGGGTGAAGATGCTGGACAGAGACCTCTGCCCTAGAAGTATGGCCATGGGCACCCAGCTGTGCCCAGGAGAACCCTTTTGTGTGTTGTCCTCCCCACCCAGCCTCCAAAGGAGCCCTAAAGGCAGATTTTATCTTGGAAGCATCCAAACACAGCCCTGCTCTGACTGCTCTGAAGGGAGGACGGAGGGAATGGTGGGTGCACAGTGGGGTCCTGCCGCTCAGGTCTGGGTTCCACCGTGTAACCCCTACTGGTCTCTGAATCTTCAAAGCTGTCCAAGGACACCCATGTATAAGTGGACACCCTCTTTCTCCAACTCCTCTGTAGAGAGATTCCTGCCTAGCAGTCCAAATAAATAAAAAGACCTGTGTAAGTCAAGATTTTACTGCCCACTGTTAACTGTTTTACTACAAAAATTTACAACAGACCCAAAAGGGAGGGTGAGCAGGACAGTGTACCTGTTGGACCAGGTGGTTATCTGGCAGCTTCCTTCCCCTTCCACCCTTGGGGCACCCTCAACTGAATCTTTGGTTTCAGGGCTCAGCTAGGGGTGTGGGACCCTTCACAGTTCAGGGGAGGCCACACTGAGTGTCTCTGCAGCAGCCCAGATGAGCTTGGGGCCTGGGAATCTGTTCTGGCCTCTCCCTGGGTCCTCTCTGCCACCCCTGTGACGGACGGGGCAGTGGGTGGAACCTGAGGGCACCGAGGGGCTCTTCCTGTGAGGACAGAAGGCATCCTCTAGCCCTGCAGGGACACGCGGCTCTTCCAGGACAGGATAGGGGAAAGCCTGGCCCAGGGGGACCAGATCAGTATCACCGAGCTCCAGGCAGCCCAGCTGGGTGGGGTGCGCCGGGTGGGGGGAACAATTGCCACTCCCCAGGGCCACACACTGTGGTCTCCCAGCACCTGGCCCACTCCAGGCTGGGGTGACTGAGGGGCCTGGGAGCCTTCTGCTTTGCTGACTGTAGCAAGTGGGAGCTGCAGGCAAGGCCCTTTGGGTGCCCCTGTGAGACACACCCTCATTATAGTCAAAGTCAAATTTACTCCCTCCGTCTGGCCTCTCGTGGACACACAATTATGTGTGTGTGTGTTTTTCTTTTGAGACTCACTCTGTCCCCCTGGGTAGAGTGCTGTGGCAACATCATAGTTCACAACAACCTCAAACTCCTGTGCTCAAGTGATGCTCCTGCCTCAGCATCTGGAGTACCTGGGACTGCAGGCACCTGCCACCAGACCTGGCTAGTTTTTGTATTTTTAGTAGAGACAGGGTCTTGCTCTTGCTCAGGCTGGTCTCAAACTTCTGAGCTCAAGGGACCCTCCTGCCTCGGCCTCCCAGAGTGCTGGGATTACAGGCCAGAGCACTGTGCCCAGCTGTATGGTACTTTTTTGTTTGTTTTTTATTGGAGTCCTTTGGAAATTATACACAGTCAAGCACTGAGCCACAGTGTCTTGGTCAATGTCAGACAGCACAAAGGGAGGCCCATGAGGGACAAGACTCTGTGGTCCTAGGGACACATACGGCCTTCTGGATCCTTGAGTGTGTCCTTTGACTAAATCCAAATTTTACAGAGCAAATCCTTTACAGAGCCCCTGCAGACTGAGGGGCTGCAGGTTCCTCACAAGGACACCGTCCAGCTGAGGTGTTGTGGTGAGGTGTGTGTGTAAGTCTGTGTGATGAAGAAAATGAACTCTCCCGAGGACACTCTTCTCAGGATGTCCCTGTCTGTATTTTTGTGTGTGTACAGGTGTGCACGGATAGGTGTGCACAGACAAGTATGTACGTGGGTCATTACAAAAGTTTTGAGATAACATAAACCCGCATGGATGGAAACAAGTGAAGCCCTTCCAGCCGCACCAAGATGCTGAGCAATGTGACACTGGCTCAGGGGACTCAGAAAGGATGCTGCCGACACTGTTTCTTGGGCGTGATATAATGGGCCATAGCACGGGTGTCTCAGAACTTTCATAGTGACTTGTGCAGACATGCCTGTGAGTTATGAGAGCGCATAGTTTACAGATATAAAAAGCACTGACAGAGACGGTCTGTGTGTGTGTGCATGTGATCTGTGAGTTACCGCTTATCTGGCTGTCTGTGGCAGTGTTAGCAGATGAGCAAGCCACCAGGATGTGTTTGTACCCATGGGGCAGGGCAGCTCTGTGAAGCTGGGGATTGCTTCTGCCTTAACATCCACATCTCAGTGACACCAAGCCTTTATGTTGCTACCCACTTACAACTGCCTTACTCAGCAAAGCATCTCTCCTATACACTCAGCTCTTTTAATAAAACACGTACATTGTTAAAATATAAAACAGACCTAAGTCCAACCTGGCAGTGGACAAATCAGAAGCATTTGCAGTAAGAAATAAAAAGGGAAAAGGAAAAAACCTCTCTCTGCCTTTGAGATTCTCCACCCAATTCACATCGCTGCCTCCTCAGGGTCAGGGCCATAGGTTGAATTGGCCCCATGAAAGCCAGCTGGCACTTGCCTGCATGTGGCTCTTGCCAGGGGATCATGTAGGAGGGGACACTGCAGGTGCCATAGAGGACAGCATGGCCGAGAGCTCAGGGTACAGACAGCAGCTGGACCAGCGGGGTGACCTGGGTCTACAGCCAGCAGTGCCAGGAACTCCCGGCCTGGGTGGGTCCAAGTCAGGACACTGCGTGTCAGCCACACAGCAGGGCCCCGGGAAGGCCACGCCTCAGAGTCACTGCCAGGACACGAGTGGTGGGAACTGCTATGAGGGTGACACATGCTGCCCATGGCGCCCTCAGTCGACTAGTGGCAGCTGTGACACCAGCAGATGAAGCAAATTTGAAATGGGGGGAGGGTTAGGAAATGGGGACCAATCTGATAGGTCCCAGAGTCAAGGAAGGCACAGCACCATGCCCCATCTCCACCAGCCTCCCTGTGTCACCATGGGCTACACAGCACGGCTGCAGCTCCGGGGCCAGCTAGATGACCACTCGCCCTCCCATGGCAGCCACCCACTGAGACGCCCACTCAGGCCCAGCTTTCCCTCACTTTATTCCATCATCATAGCCCATCTGGGACTGACTTGGATTAATTAACACTTCCTTTGAAGACCAGTGTTTGGGGCTGAGGGTCCCTCAGCCCAGCCTGGCAAGAAGGTCCGCAGGACGCCTGCAGTGCCCCATCTCACTGGCCAACTCTGGTGCCCAAGAGCGCAGTCAGGCCAGGCCCGGCAGGCGCCTCCTGCACGTCCCCGAAGCCGTGCTGCTGCAGCAGGGCCCGGTAGTCAGCCACACACCTGTCCCTGCCCCGTGTCTGCAGCAGTGAGTTCAGTGACCACATCAGGCTGGCCCGCGGCTTTCGCTCCTCTGAGTCCAGAATAGCTTCCACCAGCAAGAGGCCGGCCCCTGCAGAGGGAGGACAGACAGAGATGTAACCACCCGGTGGAGGAGGGAGCAGAGGTGCTCAGGGAAGGGGGCCCAGGCTGAGAGATGGGAGGGATGGATGCAGAGACAGATTAGAGCAGTTTTCAACCTATAGTATCTCACAGCACACTCGAACCCATACTGAAACTTCTGGGGCACACTTAAATGATATGAATCCAAAAAAAGTGGGAAAAAAGGCAAAAAAGAATATACTTACTGTGCTTTGGACTTCTTTTGAATGTAACTTAATTAGTATTTAAAAAAAAATGTTTGCAGCACACCTAAGATCACGACACAGCAGAAAGTCACTGGGTTAGGTGGATGATGGCAGGTTGGAGGGAGACAGTGGTGCCCGATGCCAAGTGCAGGTGACGGGTGGTCAGTAGATAGAAACACGGATAGATGGATCAGTAGAGAGAAACATGGATAGACGGATCAGTAGACAAAAACATGGGTAGACGGATCAGTAGACAGAAACACGGATAGACGGATCAGTAGAGAGAAACACGGATAGACGGATCAGTAGACAGAAACACGGGTAGACGGATCAGTAGACAGAAACATGGATAGACGGATCAGTAACAGAAACACGGATAGACGGATCAGTAGACAGAAACATGGATAGACGGATCAGTAGAGAGAAACACGGATAGACGGATCAGTAGATAGAAACACGGATAGACGGATCAGTAGAGAGAAACACGGATAGACGGATCAGTAGACAGAAACACGGGTAGACGGATCAGTAGAGAGAAACATGGATAGACGGATCAGTAGACAGAAACACGGATAGACGGATCAGTAGAGAGAAACACGGATAGACGGATCAGTAGATAGAAACACGGATAGATGGATCAGTAGAGAGAAACACGGGTAGACGGATCAGTAGAGAGAAACACGGATAGACGGATCAGTAGACAGAAACACGGGTAGACGGATCAGTAGACAGAAACACGGATAGACGGATCAGTAGACAGAAACACAGATAGACGGATCAGTAGACAGAAACACGGATAGACGGATCAGTAGAGAGAAACACGGATAGGCGGATCAGTAGACAGAAACACGGATAGACGGATCAGTAGACAGAAACACGGGTAGACGGATCAGTAGACAGAAACACGGATAGACGGATCAGTAGAGAGAAACACGGGTAGACGGATCAGTAGACAGAAACACGGATAGACGGATCAGTAGAGAGAAACACGGGTAGACGGATCAGTAGAGAGAAACACGGGTAGACGGATCAGTAGACAGAAACAAGGGTAGACGGATCAGTAGACAGAAACACGGATAGACCGATCAGTAGACAGAAACAAGGGTAGACGGATCAGTAGACAGAAACACGGATAGACGGATCAGTAGACAGAAACATGGATAGACGGATCAGTAGACAGAAACAAGGGTAGACGGATCAGTAGACAGAAACACGGATAGACGGATCAGTAGAGAGAAACATGGATAGACGGATCAGTAGACAGAAACACGGATAGACGGATCAGTAGACAGAAACACGGGTAGACGGATCAGTAGACAGAAACACGGGTTGACAGTTCACTAGACAGAAACACGGATAGACGGATCAGTAGACAGAAACACGGGTTGACAGTTCCCTAGACAGAAACATGGGTCGACGGATCAGTAGAGTGCTGCGGCATCATAGCTCATAGCAACCTCAAACTCTTAGGCTGAAGTGATTCTCTTGCCTCAGCCTCCCAAGGCTGGGACTACAGGCACCTGCCACAATGCCCGGATAGTTTTTCTATTTTTAGTAGAGATAGGGTCTCAGTCTTGCTCAAGCTGGTCTTTAACTCCTGAGCTCAAGGGATCCTCCAGCTGCATCCCTGGGAGACCCCAGGAGAGATGGGAAGAGGCAGCTGCATCCCCGGGAGACCCCAGGAGAGATGGGAAGAGGCATCTGCATCCCCGGGAGACACCTTGAGACAACCGCTGCTATCTGGGGATGGAAGACGGCACTGTGTGTGCACTGGCCAGGTCCCGGCCTGGGCTTCTGCAAAAGGCCTGGAGTGGACGTCCTGTCTGTGACCCTCAGGACACACGTGCTTGGGGTGGCCTCCAGGGGACAGGGGACTGTCAGTAAGTGAAACAGCATGCACTCTGGTCCCGAGTGGCTACGCCATGCACCACAGCTCCCGTGAGCAGGGATGGCCACTGCTGCCCACTCAGGAGGAACACGGAAGTGCACAGAGGTCCCACTGCATTTCCTAGTGCGGGCGGGTGGAGTGAGTCTGATTCAAGGTTGGATGGACAACATCCCTGGTGTCCTCCTATCTGACAAAAACGGACTTTCCTGCTCTCGCCAGCTTTTGTCCAGGGTACCGTGGTGACGGCTTTCCCGAGGGCAGACGACACAGAAAGCTCTGTGGTTTGAAAATGGGCCCCAGATTGCTAACTATTCCCCACTGCAGGGGAGATGGTGAACACAAGGAAACATTCCCAACCGCAGGGGAGATGGTGAACACGAGGGGTAAACAGAAACTCTTCATTTTCTCATCAGAGTTGGGAGCCCAGGACCGGCCAGGTGACTGGAGGCAGAAAGTGCAGAGTCCCAGCACCAGCATCCGCCCATCAGTGCCAGCTGGTTCAACGGACTCTTTTCAAAAATTCACTGTTTAGTTTAACCAAAAACTCTCTTAACAATTTTTTAATAAAAGGAAAACTTAGAGGAAAAATAACGGGGTGTTCTCACCTGGACGGCAGCTGCTGGACACTCTGCTGAGCAGCCCCTGGACACTGTCATCCGGCCAGTTGTGGAGTACTCTGGACAGGATGTACAGGTCAGCCTTGGGGAGGCTGTCTCTGAAGAAGTCACCTGGTTCGAAGACAAAAGCAGCTAAATCTGACAGGTGCAAGAGGAGAGGTCCCTGCAGGGCAGAAAACGGGACAGCGGCCTGTGTCCTACACGTAGGAAACAGCTGAGGAAGTCAGGACAGAGTCCCTCAGCATGGAGGGCACGGTCACGCAGATGGGGTGTCCTTCTGCAGGGGAGCCCAGCTGGCACCACTCACGACATGGGCTTCTGTCTCTTCATAAGTAAGAAACAGCCAGGCAGGCCCCCCACCCCAGGAACCCCAGATCCAGGTGCCATGGGAGAGACAGACATCTTGGGGTGGGGTCTATTTGTACCACATTCTAGAAGTGCTGAAATAAAATGATGGCCTGCAATAGTGGGGTGAGTTGTGTCCCTCAAATCTCAGATATACATGTTCAGGTGTGAGCCTTTGGTACTGTGAGTGGGGCCTCAACTGGAAAAACCATCTTTGCAGAAGTGAACAGTGAAGGCTCTCAAGACAAGACCATCCTGGATGAGGGAGGGTCCTAAAACCAATAACAACAGAAGAGATACAGACACAGAAGCCACATGGAGATGGAGGCAGAGACTGGAGTGATGTGGCCACAACCCAGGGATGCCTGGAGTCCCAGCAGCTTGGAGAGGCAGTAAGAAGCCTCCCCGGGGGCCTGTGGAAGGAGCAGCCCGGAGACACCTACAGCTCAGACCCCTGGGCTCCAGGGCTGGGGGAGTGAATTCCTGTGGTTTTAGAAACTGTCATGAGGCCCCCACTTGTGGGGCTTTGTCAGGGCACCAGGAAAGCAGTGCACATCCCAAGGTCTGGTCAGCAACTGTGGACACTGAAATGTCTGCTCCTTTACTTCTGCTCCTGCTTTGTCCAGCAAAGTGTTGGGTGCAGCTCAGATATGAACTGAGCAGAAAGTGGCAACAGCGGGAGAGGTGTGTGCAGAGTGGAGGGAAGGGACACAGGTGGCAGTTTGTGGGCTGGAGTCTAACGCTGCCTCCTCGACAGTGGCATGGAGCATCTGTGTCTTTAAACTTGGGTGTTTCTGCTTCCACACATCTGACAAACGCACAGCCAGCTTGTCACCACAATCCTAGTTAGGGAGCTGTAAGGTGACTGCCTCTTATCTAAGCTAGGAAAGCAACAAGGACTGTCAAGGGGTACTAGGGTGCCCAGCCCCTCTACCGTGGGCAGGGCCGTGGCCTGAAGGCACCGACTCCTGGATGTCAGGCGTGTCCTTTCTACCTTCCTGCTGCTGACAGCTGATACCTGGACGCCCGTCCTGGAGTCTCGCCAGAGGCCTCCCTGTTATAGCTCATGGCTCACTTGCTTCTGCGGCCTTGGTCAGTCCGAGGTGCCCACGGACACTGATGTAAGGCGTCCCCATCCCCATGGGCCTTGCCTTCCTGACTCCCTGCTGTCACCAGTCACACTCTGACACAGAGACATACACATGACATGCATGTGTACAGCCACACAGAGGTACACGCGTGTACATACGCTCAGAGACATACACATGTGCACACACACAGTCTCTCTACACCAAAAGAGAAGTAGCCTGGTAAGATGTTAATACACAGACAAAGGGTCATTTACCTGCCTGGAAGCTGACTTGCGCCATTTCTGGTCCATCAGGTTGAAAACGGGAGACATGCTCGATGATGTCTGGGAGGTCGACCACAGTCACCTTCAGACGCGGGTACTGCCGAGACAGCTCTCGGGCCAGGGCACCCGTGCAGCCTATGGGATGTAGACACACACCGTGTGGCAGCGTCCTGCTGGCCCACATCACCAGCCTGAGGTACCCCCAAACTCTGATACACAAAAAAGCAACAGTGTGCAGGGGCAGGCATTGTGCTCCAGGCTGGAGATCTCGGGTATCCCAGGGGGAAGACTGTGCCATCTGGTGCTGGGTGAGGGTGGGGGAGTACGTGTGGGGGTGTGTGGACTCACAGGGAGCCCTTATAGCCCAGGGGTGGGGCTACGTTCTTCCTTTTCTTCTGCAGGAATACAGATATGATGGCTGGCAGCATGGCAGCTACTCTGAGCCATGAGGAGCCATGTGCCCTGCAGAGGATGGGACATGAGGCTGGCATCACGGCAGCTACTCTGAGCCATGACGAGTGATGTGCCGTGCAGAGGATGGGACATGAGGCTGTCATCAGAGCAGCTACTCTGAGCTGTGAGGAGTGATGTGCCCTGCAGAGGATGGGACATGCGGCTGGCATCAGAGCAGCTACTCTGAGCCGTGAGGAGCAATGTGCCCTGCAGAGGATGGGACATGAGGCTGGCATCACGGCAGCTACTCTGAGCCGTGAGGAGTGATCTGCCCTGCAGAGGATGGGACATGAGGCTGGCATCACGGCAGCTACTCTGAGCCGTGAGGAGTGATGTGCCCTGCAGAGGATGGGACATGAGGCTGGCATCACGGCAGCTCTTTCAGTCCCTGATCCAGGACGCCCTGAGGGAGACATCTGCTTCTCTGTCCACCATCTAGGGGAGAGGCATGGGCTGGGGTACGGTGGAGGGTGAGTGGGGCACAATCAGACTGGAAATAGGGGACACCTGGCTCCATCGTCCTCTCTTCCCTCACTAGCCACCAGGAATGGCCCTTAATCTCTAGTGCAGCGGTTCTCAATCTGTGCGTCACGACCCCCAGGAACTGTATTAAAGGGCCGCAGCATTAGGAAGGCTGAGAACCACTGCTTTAGTGGGTCCCTGGCCATTCCCAGGAACCCACTAGAACTTGGGAACATCTGCCCAAGACCTGGGACTCACCCTGGCCCAATTTGGGTCCAGATAGACAAGGGCCATTCCCAGGTGTCAGGAGCAGACAAGGTGCCCGTGGCTTATCGACAGGGAAGAGTCTCATGGAGCTGTTTGCACCTGATTCCTGGTGTGCAGCTACACACCTCCCAGGTCACATGCGGAGGCGAACGGGGACAGGTCGAAGGCCGTGACCACCTGGCGCGCGGTCAGCTTGTCGAGACTGTGCATGGCCCCCACAAACTGCAGCTTGTCCTCTCTGGTCTGGAGGGAGGCGTTCTGGAAAAGGGGGAAGGGTCTGAGCAGGCGCTGGGGTGGGCCCAAGGGTCTATGGGCTCCCTTACTGTCCCCAGGGCCAGGGAGGGGGCTCTGGGAGCTCTAGGGGGTGGGGGCTACATTGTGGGGCTGGGCTAGGGAGAAGGTTTGTGGCCCAGCTATGTTGGCAGAGGCATCTCCCCTTGGAACACCCTGGTCTCCACTGTGCCCTGTATGCCAAGGTCTGGGTTTCCCTGACAACACAGGTGCCCATGTTGGAGGCTCCCAGCTACATATCAGCATCTCACAAGAAGAAACCCAGGGACAGAGAATCACCAAGTCCCCCCACAGACCCGTCAGCTGTCACCACATTGGTATGGGTGGATCCAGGTGGCTAGCTCCTCCAAGATCCATCAACCCCAAGGCTCACACCCACCTAGGTCTCAGGTAGCTCAGGCCCATCTTGCCCCAGGACTGCCCCCAGCCAGGTCTCCCCTGGGGGCCCCACACACACATGGACGGCTGTCTGGGCAGGTCTACCCTGAGCTGGATCTGGGCACAACCTCAGCTGCTCAGCCCTTCTCGATCCACCTTTGCCAATTAAACTCCATGGGGAGCCAGGTGCAGTGGCTCAGCCTATAATCCCAGCACTCTGGGAGGCCAAGGCTGGATGGTCTGAGCTCACGGGTTTGAGACCAGCCTGAGCAAGAGCCAGACTCCGTCTCTAAAGATAGTCTGGCTCTGTGGTGGGTACCTGTAGTCCCAGCTACTCAGGAGACTGAGACAAGAGAATCTCTTAAGCTCAAGCGTTTGAAGTTGCTGTGAGCTATGACAGCACCGTACTCTACAGAGGGCAACAAAGTAAGACTCAGTCTCAAAAAAATAAATAAGTAAATAAAGTCCATGGGGAGCTGGATGTGGGGGCTCATGCCTGTACTCCCAGCACTTTGGGAGGCTGAGGCTGGGGGATTGCTTGAGCTCAGGTGTTCGAGACCAGCCTGAACTAGAGTGAGACTCCTGTCTATAAAAATGGCCAGGCAGGATGGTGGGTGGCTGTAATTCCAAGTACTTGGGAAGCAGAGTGAGATTCTGTCTCAAAAAAAATAATAAAATAGAGGCCTCTCTGCATCCTCCCTGCACCACCAGTCCGTAGAGGAACTCACGGTGCTCTGGGAGCCCAGGCCTGCGGCTGGCACTGTCCCTGGGTATCTGTCCCCGTCTCTGCTTTGTCTGTCTCTGGCTGTGTTTCTACATTGCCTGTGTCTGCCTCTGCCTCTCCCAACACTGGCCTGTCTCTCTGCCTCTCTCGCTGTCTCTGTGTCTGTCTCCCTTTCTCTGTTCCCTTGCTGGTGTCTGTGTCTCTCTCTGTCTCCATCTGTGTCTATTTCCCTCTCTCCCTCCCTCTGTTTCTGTGTCTCTCCCTGTTCCTCTGTTTCCCTCTGTCTCTCTCTGCCTGCCTCTTTGTCTTTGCCTCTGTCTGTATTTCTATCTGTTTTTCTCTCTCCCTCTGCCTCTATATCCACCTCTGTCTCCTTCTCCTCTGCTACCCTTGCCCAGCCTTGCTTCTGCCTCACACACGCCCAAACTCAGCTCCTCCAGGAGGAACGAGGGAGGCTACAGTTACCTGTGCCCCCCCCCCAAACTCCCCACGCCCCTCAAGTACAGCCTTGCACATCCTGATCTGCCACCTGGACAGGACCCTCCAGGACACACACCAATCTCTGCATGTCTCTCTTAAGACAGTGCTAAATGGGGCAGAGTCAAGAGGGGAGGGATGTAGAAAGTGCTTTGCAAATTGTGGCCTTGAGTAAGGCTGTGTCTGTTCCATTTGCACTTAGGAAAAGCTGTGTGTTAACTCAAGGCAACCAGCTGAACCCCTTTCTATGAGAAAACTCTCTCTTTGGGTGTTGCAGGATGACAGTCCCAAGGCGTCCCAGAACAGAGCAAGGTAAGAGACACAGCTCTGAAGTTTCTAGGCATTAAAGTGGACCGTTTATGGTCTAGATCTGGACTGGTCAGCCCCAGACCCCATTTGACCATGAAGGCAAAACTCCTTGACTTTGCTGAACTGACACCAATTTAGAGGACAGTGTCCCCCCAGGCTCATGATGTGGGGTGGGAGGAGGGAGCCCAGTTCGGTGCCATCTGTGGCCCTTTATAGAGTGACCAGAGTTATGGCAGTGAGCCACCCCTCCCACCAAGGCCCCAACGTCCCCCCACCCAGACCGTCCATCTGGGACCTTCCATCAGGACTCTTGGCATCATAAGACAATGGCTTTGATGAGTGTCTTTCTAAGTGGCTCGGGTCATCCTCAGGCTGGGAACAGATTCATCAACTACTGATAGATTCATCTGGCCCCGTCCTTTGGCAGAAGGCAGGCCAGGGAAAAGGGGTCTCTGGACTGACCGTACCTGGGACAGGTCTTGTGCCTTCTTTCCCTCTCGAATGGCCACCTCCAGGTGTGTGAAGAGGTTCCAGGTGTGCTGGTCAGTGTGCATGATGAAGTCGTGTAGGGAGTATTCACTGTCCGACACCAGGTACAGATTTGCCAACTCCGTGTTACAGTAACCTGAAGAAACAGTTACGGTCTTGTGATTGCCTGAAAAGAACACTCAAGCAAGCATTCCTCACAGAAGGGACCCTCGGTACCCTCTGATCAGCATCACTGACACGTCAAAATAAACATCATCTACCTGACTACAGCAAACTTGACTGAAATAAACATCATCTACCTGACTATAGCAAACTTGACTGAAATAAACATCATCTACCTGACCACAGCAAACTGCATGCACAGTCAGCTTGATGGGGCAACAGCACTGATCCAGCCCTAGCTGTTGACCACTGTGACTGTCACCCAAAGAGACTGTATCAGTTCTTCAATGAAATGCCAGTCTAGGTATTGCTGTGGAGATGTTCTGCAGATGTGGTTAGCACCTACATCAATCTGACTTTGAGGAAAGGAGCTAAGCCCTCATAATGTGGGTGGGCCTCATCCAGTGCACTGAAAACCCTACAAGCAAAGACAGAAGTGTTTTCTGTATTAGAAATTCTATCTCCAAGACTGCAGCCCAGCTCCGGCCTGAGTTTTCAACCTGCTGGCTTGCTTCATAAAGGTAGACTGCCACCATCATGTGAATCCTTCAAATAAATCTCCTGGTTTACATCCTAGGGTTTCTGTTACTCTGGAGAGCCCTTGCTGATGCAGGAACCTTGCCTCCTCCAACCATGTCACACCTAGGTCAACTGTCCACAGGATGCGTCTCCCAAGCTCCATTCCACCCACAGAATTGGAGGCTGAGATGTACAGGTCTTGGTGGTGGAGACCTATAGGTGTCAACCAGGGGTCCTCAAACTTTTTAAACAGAGGGCCAGTTCACTGTCCTTCAGACTGCTGGAGGGCTGGACTGCGGGCCCTGGGACAAGTCAGCTTCTAAGCAGGACAGGCAGTGGAGGCAAAAACACCTGGCGGGCCAAATAAATATCCTAGGCAGGCCACATGTGGCCCATGGGCCGTAGTTTGAGGATGCCTGGTGTAAAGAGACAGCCTCACACAACTAGAGCCATCAGACATAGGAAATGGCCCTGTGTCACATTAACAAAGAAATGACATCACAGCTACTGAGGATCAGAAAGAGCCCACGCAGTCATCAATGTGCAGGACAGATCAGTCCCAGGATTTAAGTGGACAAAGCATTTGCAAAAGGAGTCAGAACCAGCTTCCGAGGTGCCAATGCTGATGACATAGCTTTTCTCATATTCAGGCATCACTTTTAATAGGAGAATGGTACTGAAATGCTCTGGCTGAGAAATAGGCTTTGCCTTCTATCTTCCAGACTTTAAAGAAATAGTCAGGTGTCTCTGTGTGAGGGCAGAAAGTCAGGCTTCCTCCAGCAGACAGTCTGCCACCTGGTCACAGAAGCAAAGCCGCCTCTGCCCTGGGGTCTTGTGCCCACCTCGCCTTCTGAAGCTGCTCGTGGAACAGAGAGCATACACCTTGTGCTCTAGGACCGTGCTGAAGAGGTCTGTTCAATTCAGCAAACATAGACTGTCATCCATGGACCCACCCACCCGTCTGTCCATCCATCCACTCATCGATGTAACCATGCACTCATCTATCCACCCACCCGACCTCATCCACCCATCTATCTTGTCTATTGATCCATCCATCCACCCATGCATTCATTCATCCGTCCATCATTCCACCTATCCATTCATCCACTCATCTAGGTAACTATTCATTCATCTATCCATCCACCTATCCATCCTGTCTATCCATCCATTCACCTATCCATCCATCCACTCATCCCCCCACCCATGCATTCATCCATCCACTCCTCCCTCCATGTATCCATCCACTCGCCCATCTATCCATCCATCCAAACTTCCACCTGTTTATCCTTTTTCCCATCCATCCACCAATCTATCCATTCATCCATACACCCATCTGTCCATCCACTCACCCACCTACATCCACTCAGCCATTCTTTTACCCAACCATCCACCCATCCAGCCAGCCACCCACTGATCCATCCACTGACTGACCCATGTCCACCCATCCCTTCTTTAAGCCATCCACCCATTCTTTCATCCATCCATCCAACAATCTAGCTACCCACTCACCCAGCCACCTACCACCCATCCATCTACCTACCCACTCACCCACACATTCATCTATGCACCCACCCATCTACCATACATCCATCTACCTACCCACTCACCCACACATTCATCTATGCACCCACCTATCTACCATACATCCATCTACCTATCCACTCGCCCACACATTCATCTATGCACCCACCCACCTACCACCCATCCATCTACCTATCCACTCGCCCACACATTCATCTATGCACCCACCCATCTACCATACATCCATCTACCTATCCACTCGCCCACACATTCATCTATGCACCCACCTATCTACCATACATCCATCTACCTATCCACTCGCCCACACATTCATCTATGCACCCACCCATCTACCATACATCCATCTACCTATCCACTCGCCCACACATTCATCTATGCACCCACCCACCTACC
>CAUYTI010126456.1:0-22039 GCA_963575145.1 Galago senegalensis
GTTAAGGTTTTGACACAATGACTATGCAAAAACATGAAATTTATGTGATCCAGCTTGATGAAAGTATGTCAAAATGTGTGTGAAGACACTACACTGTACCCCATGTTTGCATTAATGTATACAGCTATCATCTAATTAAAAAAAAAACACAAACAGTGTAACCTAATCATTTGTAGCTTCATATTCATCCAAAATTAGAAAATAAGTTAATATTGGCATCAGTCCTTTCACACCTTTCTCCACCCACATGGCTCCAGGCCAAGGGGAGCTGGAGTTTCTAAGGTGCCCCTGCTGCTCCTCATTCTCCAATGGGGGACACAGCTCGAGAGCCTACTGTGGGGGCCCCTGGGAGCAGCTGAGCTGTGCAGGACTCCCCATGTGATAATGAGAGCCTCCTTTTCACGTTTTCTCCTTTCTCATCTTTATTTTTTTGCCCAAGTGGGTGTGTGGCAATGTTGGTGGGTGATGTGGGTAAAAAAACATGTGGGTTAAAAAAAATACCCTGCCAAGCACGCACTGCTTTTAATTTTCAGAATAATCTGTACAGTGAAGATAAAACCAGTGACTCTGCGGTGGAGAGGATCCATTCTGTGGGAGCTCTGTTTCTGTCTCACGGTGGCCCGGGCACCGTGAACCTGACATGGCTGCTTAGGTTGGTCCTGGCCCCGCTCCAAGTTCCAAGGAGAGAGCATTATCCCAACTCATTTTCCCTCTCACCAAATTCCTGACATCTCATTAATCTGAACCTTCACCAACCACTTGTAAGAAGCCCTGTGCATCAAGGTGCTGGAATCCAGGAGAGTCTGGCTGTGACATTCTGCCCTCTAGTGGGATCCAAAGGAGAACTTTCAAATTCTGAACATTGTGGCTCCTGCTTCTTAACTTTTCACTCTGAGTGATGGCAAAGCTCCCAGAATGTGGGTCCAATTACACGGAAGTCAATTTGACCTTTTCTTTCTCCAAGATGTCTGTGTTCCTGAGCAGAAGTTTGGGCAGGAGCCGTGGCAAGAGATTATTTTGCCTTCATCTGACTTCCTAGCAGCTGACTGCATGAAAAGAATTGCTGGGGGGATAAAATGACGAGCATGAGCCCCTGGGTCTTCTCACAGTCTGCACTGAAGGATGTCT
Organism: Galago senegalensis; assembly: GCA_963575145.1. Taxonomy (NCBI): domain Eukaryota; kingdom Metazoa; phylum Chordata; class Mammalia; order Primates; family Galagidae; genus Galago; species Galago senegalensis. Next base: position 1,129 of record CAUYTI010126456.1, read on the forward strand.
CAGGGATCTGTGAAGGTTCACCACTGGCACCCCCTTTGTTACAGGTCCCAAGATTTTATTTCTGTCTCATGTGTCATATCCCCTGAGGATGGGAGAGCTCACGGTAGTCTTCAAGACGATCTCCTTCCAGGCTTGTCTCGTACGTATACTGCTTCATAGTTAACGAAAATCTGAATCTTACCCAATTAGTTCACAATAGCCCATCAAAAAACAACAAAAAAAATGCACCCCAAAGATAAATTTAGGTGTATCCTATCAGTGCCGCTGTGTCTCCGGCACTGCACACAGGAAACAGCCAGTACAAGCTTGCAAGGTGTGAGACTCCCCATAGGTGCAGGAGAGCCTTGAGTAACCTCTGCCGTGGCCTTTTATTGAAACAATATACAACAGGTGTGAGGGGCCGTGCATGAGGACCTGGGAGCTTAATGATCGCTATGTGCTCTTTTCCCCCGGGCTCCACTCCCACCCTGATGCACCACAAATGTTCAAAGTTCAACACCTGCTTGCTAATGAATGACGGATCTTACCTTGTTAGAGCACTCAGTTGCTTAAGGGCTTGTCTCCAGGCTGCAAAACATCTCCATGGCGGCCAGGAGATTGTTCCCCTCCCAGAGCCTCCCTCGAGAACTGGTGACCATTCCTATAAGCCTGGTGCTCAGTCTTCTACAGTATCCAGTAAATCTCAGTGAAACTTTAATCAAAAAGTTTTGGGACCAGAGTATTCTTATTACCTGAATATTTCATTTAAATTAATAGAAAGATTTTGAATTTTAATCTTCTGGTGAAAATCTTTTTGAAAAGTCAGAAACATAGGCTAGGGCAAGGCTGCTATGAAGAAATGTAACAGCCAGGCATGGTGGCTCACACCTGTAATCCTAGCACCTTGGGAGGCTGAGGTGGGTGAATTAGTTGAGTTTAGGAGTTCAAGACCAGCCTAAGCAAGAATGATATACCTTCTCTACTAAAAATAGAAAGAGTAGCTGAGTGGCAGACGCTTGTAGTCTCAGATAAGTGGGAGGCTGAGGCAAGAGGATCACTTGAGCTCAAGAGTTTGAGGTTGCTGTGAGCTGTGATGATGCTATGGCACTCTACCCAGGGCAACAGAAAAAAGAAAAATAAATGTAACAAGAGTGAACACAAAGAGCTTTAGAGGATGTAGGGCAAGTTCTGGAAGATATGGGAACAGCAGACGAGATTCTGGCATTCTGCTTTTTAAAGCGTATTCTTTATTCCCTAGCTGATTCAGAAATGAGCAAACAGCAAACACCCTAGTTAAAGATTGTTAGCACTTAGTCCCAGATTCTCCCCAGTTCTGATAAACTTCCACTTAGCAGAGATTTCACCCTCCCATCATGCCCAGCTTCCTCCTTCCAAGGGGCCAATTAAACTTTTTCTTAAGTGGCTGAGATGAAGAGGAGTCTTGTCTACTTTGAGGGGTCCCCTAACTTAGAGAAGGTACCTCTTATAGTACTATGTCTACCCTGGAGAAACACTCTCTAAATTGGGCTCCTCAGAGCTTGCGCATTCTCAGAACTAAATTTGGGCAACTCACGCTACAGTTTCCTCTGAGAGATTCACAATGCACATTGAGATACTAAAGGCTCTGATAAGTCCTGCAGTGAAGACACTTTAATAGTTTCATGCAACCCAGCATTTCCCAAACTCATTTGCTCGTGGAAAACTCCTTTTCTTCTGAAATACCTCTCAATATTTCTCCTATTCAAGGTGACACTAGAAAGATTTGGGAAGAGCTGGGTAACTCGGTGTTTAACCATCTGAGGTGCTGTTGATGGCTCTGTGCCGCCCTGAAGTCCCATTCAGAGATCTACAGAAGGTTCCTGACAGTCCCTACTGGGGGATCCCTTGGCTTCCCAGAGACGAGATCATCTCCTAATGGGGGTTTTATCTGAATTGTTCCCTTTACAAGTCATTCTTTGCAAGTCACTGTCACCCATCTGCTCCAGGTGGGGAAGGGTAAGTGACAGAGTGAGTGTCCCAGCTGAATCCTCAGGGAGAGGAAGGAGAGACAAACAGCCATGCCTCTCAAGTCTGCCTTCTCTCTTAAACTAAATTAGTTAACTCTTATTTATTTTTTTATTGTGGTAAAATATATATAACATAAAGTTTGCCATTTTTAGGTGTCGAGTTCAGTGCTGTCTAGTACGTTGACTTCATTGAGCACGCATCACAACCATTTTCTCTAGAATGTTCTCCACCTTGTTAAACTGAGATCCAGGGAACATTAACTCCACCTCCCTTAGACCCTGTCAACCACTATCTGCCTTTTTTCTCCCAAGTCTGACCACTCTAGGCGCCTCCTGGAAGTGGCATCATACAGTGTGTCCTTTCATGACTGACATTTCACCTAGCATAAGGCCTTCAACCCCATCCACGTAGCACATGTCAGAACTTCCTTCCTTTTTAAAGGCTTTCTGAGGTTTAAATGGTTTTGTCCTTTTGAAAACTCACGATGAAACTTAATACCCAACGCAATAGTGTTGGAAGGTGGGGTCTAGTAGGAGATATTTAGGTTAGGAGGGCTTCACGAATGGATGAATGCTCCTATAAAAAGGGCTGTGGGCATGGTCTCACTCTTTGCTGCTCTTCTGCCCTGTGACAGGTTCATCCTCTCCTGAGGATGGGATGCAGCATGCTTTTGGAAGCTGAGACTAGGCCCTCACCAGATACCAAACCTGATGGCCCACGGATCTGGGAATTCCCAGCCTCTATAACTGTGAAAAAAAAAATATTCCTTATAAATTACTCAGTCTGTGGTGTTACGTTAGTTATAGCAGCACAAAATGGACCAAGATGAGGCTGACTGCTATCTCATTGCACATACATTGTATGTACATGTGCATCTAACACATTTTGTTTATCCACTCCCATATTAACGAACATTTGGGGTGTTTCCACCTGCTGTCTTTTGTGAACAATACTACTGTGAACACTGGTGCACAGACATTTGCTTAAGATCCTGCTTTCAGTTATTTTGTGGAAATACTCAAAAGTGGAATGGCTGGATCATGTCATAATTCTGTTCACTGTTTTGAGGAACCGACATACAGTTTTCCTTAGTCTATTTTGCGCTGCTGTAGTAGAATACCTGAGCCCGGGTAATTTACAAAGAACAGAAAATGCATTTGGCTTAGAGTTCTGGAGCCTGGGAAGCCAGAGATCGAGGGGCTACATCTGGTGAGGGCTTTCTTGCTGTGTGACAGAAGGCAGCACACGGTGAGAGAGACCAAGAGGGGGCCAAGCCCGCTTCTGTAAGTGAAGCATCCAGTCCCGTGATGCTGGCATTAATCCTTTCCTTTTCATAACGGCTCTGCCCTAATCACCTCATGACCTAATCACCTCCTCGCTCTCATCTCTCAATACTGCTGCATTGGGGATTAAATTGCCGCACATAGATTTGGGGATTCAAACCACAGCACTGTTTTTCCATAGTGGCTGGACCATTTTATACTCATTCCTCCAACGAGGCACAAAGATTCTAATTTTTCCACATCCACATTTGTTATTTTCTGTTTTTGTTTTCAGGTAATAGCCCATCTCATGGTTACAAAGTGGAAACTAACTCTGAACACCTAGGACAGCATGAGGCAGGAAGCACTGTGATTATCTCCATTGTAAATATCAGTCACTGTGTGACTTACCAACTTGTTCAAGGTGTCGTGCCAGCTCCAGAATCTGAACTGGCACCGTCAGCCTCCAGGGCTGCACTCTCAGGAAATTTCCCGCACTGCCTCCGTGCTGGGCAGACCAGCATTGCCCTCAGATTTAGTCCTGCTCTGTTCTGTCTGCCCCATACCTTTCTTGATAGACATGGAGCCCAAATTTGCCTATTGACTATGTATTAAAATGATGGAGAAAGAAGTATTGATCCTTTTTTGTGCTGGAGACTTTTCTTCTTGATGTTGAGCTGAATCCACATGGTAAAGTCCTTGTGAGACTTTACTTTGAAGAGCTACTCTCTGGGAATAGGGTGGACAAACCACTCTGCACAGGAACTATAGCTCAGTTTGGGGTCATCTCAGAAACCTAGATAATCTCAAATATTTTCTCTTCTTCTCCCAGATGGACTCTCATTCTGTTACCCAGGTTGGAGTGCAGTGGCATGATCATAGCTTTCTGTAGCCTCAAACTCCTGGGCTCATGTGATCCTCCTTCCTCAGCCTCCCAAGCAACTGCGACTACAAACATGTGACACCACACTGAGCTAATTTTTAATTTTCTTGTAGAGTTGAGGTGTTGCTACAATACCCAGGCTGGTGTTGAACTCCTGGCTCAAGTAATCCTCTTGCCTCAGCCTTCTAAACTGCTAGTAGGTGTGAGCCACAGTACCTAGCCTGGATAATCTCAACTCTTACAGTCGAATTAAAGTGATTCTAGACTGCTAATGTCTCAAAGTGAAAAAAATGAAAACCTGGCTTGGCTCAAGTGGCTAGGGTGCCAGCCACATACACCAGAGCTGGGGGTTCAAATCCAGCCCAGGCCTGCCAAACAACAGTGACAACTACAACCAAAAAATAGCCGGGCATTGTGGCGGGCACCTGTAGTCTGAGCTACTTGGGATGCTGAGGCAAGAGAATCGCTTGAGCCCAGGAGTTTGAGGTTGTTGTGAGCTGTGACGCCAAGGCACTCTACCAAGGGTGACATAATGAGACTCTATCTCAAAAACAAACAAACAAACAAAAAAACCCAGATAACATCATCCTAAACATCAAATTATTTCTACAAATAAATTTTCAATTACAATTTATGGTGTACAATTAAAGACAATCAGATACTTTGCGACACAGACAGCATGAAAAAGAACCAGCAGAAAAAACAAAAAAAGGAGGAAGGACCTCCAGGGGTTCCATATGTTGGAATAATCAGATTTAGACTTTAATGCAATGATATGTTACCAAGGGTAGAGCAAAGTTGAACATTTTTGCAGAAAGCTAAAAACTATAAAAAGTACCTAACATCTTTGAAAAATAACCAGCTAGAAATTGTATTTATTTTTACTTATTGTTTTTCTTTTTTGAGATAGAGTCTTGTTATGTTGCCCTCGGTAGAGTACTGTGGCATCACAGCTCACAGCAACCTCAAACTCTTGGGCTTAAGTGATTCTCTTGCCTCAGCTTCCTGAGTAGTGGGACTACGGGTACCCACCATGATGCCCGGCCATAAGCTAGAAATTGTAGAATTGAAGTAGCCAACAACTAAAGTTAAGGACCAAATGGATTAGATTAATAACATAGCAGATCAGCAGAAGAGAAAATTAGTGAATTGGAAGGGAAATTAGAGTAACTTATCCAAAATGGAGTAGGAGAGAGAAAAGTAAGGAAACACAGCAGAGAAGGTATTAATAAAAGATATCAAGGATTCAAAAGGTCTCACAATGTTATTTGGAATCTGCCCCTAAGTAGGGAGAAAATGGGATAGAAATCTGAAAAGATAATGACTGAAAATTTTCCAAACTAATGAAAGATAGCAACCCACAATTTAAGAATCCCAAGCAAAATAAAAAAAGAAGGAATATACATCTAGAAAAACAACTGCTGAAAACTAAAGGGAAAGAGGAAACGCCAAGAGTGTACAGAAGAAAAAGATTATCCTCGACAGAGCAGAGGGCTGCTAAAAAGACAGCTGACTTCTTGACAGAAACAGTTAAAACCAGAAGATAATGACATGATGTATTCAGAATGCTTAAATAAGACAATAGCCAACCTAGAATTTAATGCCTAGCAAAAATATTCTTCCACGACAAAAGAGAAATGTAGACATTTTTAAGCAAAAGAAAATAACAGAGAGTTTATTCATAATAGACTTACATTGAAGATTGACAAAGGGCTGTCTGCAGATAGAAGTAAAACTCTTACAGATGAAAACTCTTACACAGCAAAAAGGAACAAAGAAAAACTACGAAAATAATGAGTACGTGTATACATCTAAATAGATCCCAACTATGTGAAATCATAGCAATAGTATTGTGTGGGATTTAAAAGAGATGGATAATTAAATGACAACTTCTAGCTTCTGCTTGGATGTCTGCTTGGAGAGAGAGCTTGGCAGTTATCACTTTCACTGTCCCAGCAAGATAATGCTGTTTAGATTCATCAGAGCATTGAGGTCATGGGCAAACTGACTCTGAAAATGAAGGAACAGGGCCTGGACATGTTAGAGGGCAGCTCTCAGTAGCTGTGAAGGAAGATGAGACATCACAAGATGAAGAGGAGAAAACTGGGGACTCTGGGTCACGCCTATAATCCCAGCATGTTGGGAGGTGGAGGCAGGTGGATTGCTTGTGCTCAGGAATTCGAGATGAGTCTGAGCAAGAGGTGAGACCCATCTCTACAAAAAATAGAAAAATTAGCTGGGCATTGTGGTGCATGCCTATAGTCCCAGCTACTGGGGAGGCTGAGGAAGGATTGCTTGAGCCCAAGAATTTAAGGTTGCCATGAGCTGTGATGCCAGGGTGATGCCAGCTGTGATGCCACTGTGATGCCAGCTGTGATGCCACTCTACCCTGGGTGAATGTTAAACTATGTATAAAAAAAAAAAAAAAAAAAAGAAGAAGAAGATGATGATGAAGAGGAGGAGGATGCAAAAGTGTTCAGTAGGCCTGGGAAGTGGCGTGTCTCTGGAAATGGTGGCGAAGTTCTGCAGAACAAAGTAAAACCGCTGCTGCTGAAGAAGACGACGGTGATGACGATCGACGAGGTGACGATGGTGGTGACGAGAAGACACGGAAGACCAACCTCCGGGGAAGAATCTACATGAGATAGTCCAGACAATGCACGAACATCCAGCCGGATGGCAAAGACTCAGAACCACCCACGCCAACCTCGGAAAACCTCCTACAACACCAGAGGGACCTAGTTCTCTAGAAGACACTGGAACAAGACCAGGCAAGTGTAGAAAGAGCACAGTGATCAGACCTGGGCCTGGATAAATCAGGCACGGAGAAGGCAGAGAGGAAAAAGAGAGACAAACATGGTCCCTGCTCAATCAACAATGCCGCCGGAGTCTTCTATTTCAGTCTCAATCCCCTTCCCCGATTTGCCGCCCACACCCCCTTCCTGGTTTCACTCTTGATGCCCTACAGCACTTCCTTTTGACAACCTTGGCCTTTGCTTTCTGTTGTTTGTGCATTGCTTTATTCATCTTTGTATCATATCTCCTTAGCTCCTCAACAAATATTTCAGAGAATCAAAAATAAACAAATAAATCACCATGTCAGAATTTAAATTGTATAGAGATGCTCTAGATCAGTGACTTTCAACTGGTGTCCCGTGGCACACTGGTGTGCTGTGAGAGGATCTTAGGTGTGCAAAAAAATTGTTTTAAGATCATTCATTAAATTATCATTATTATTACTATTTTTTGAGACAAAGTTTCATTATGTCACCCTCAGTAGAGTTCAGTGGCATCACAGCTCACAGCAATCTCAAACTCTTGGGCTTAAGTGATTCTCTTGCCTCAGCCTCCCGAGTAGCTGAGACTCCAGGTGCCCATCACAATGCCCGGCTATTTTTTGTTGCACTTGTCATTTTGTTTAGCTGGCCTGGGCCGGGTTCGAATCCTCCAGCTTTCGGTTTCCACTGAAACCACTGTGCTACGGGCACTGAGCCATCATAAAATTATTTTTGAAAGAAGTTCAAAGCACAGTAAGTATATTCTTTTCCTTACTCTTTTTTTTTAATCAACATAATTTAAGTGTGCCGTGGAAGTTTAACTATAGGTTTAAAGGTGCCGTGAGATATGAAAAAGGTTGAACAACACTGCTATAGATAAAAGGCCACAAATTCCATGCTTTATGTTAAAAAAAAACCCACAAAAGTCAACCATATTCTGTTTACAGAAGACCAAGCTAAAATATGAAGATAGACCAAACTTAAAACCGAAAGTAAAGGAAAAGGTGTAACTAACCTAGAGCACAGCTGACTTCAAGGTAAAAAGAATGACTAAGGTAAAGGAAGGGTACAAATTGGAGGAATGTAATGAACAAAACTGACCTAAGTTGCAAAACACCCAGGAAGATGCCTTCTGTGTGTGGAGACCTCCTGTGATCAATGCCCGTGCACACAGCACCCAGGGGCTCAGTAGGGGTTCCCATCTCTGCCTCCTCACGTCTATCTTTTCAGAATTTCTTAGGGTTAGAAGTATGATCCCTTACTGTGGGTCCATCTCCTGGGAGCTGGGAGGCAGGAGCTGATGCTGGTGGTGTAGGCAGGGTGAGTTGCCAGCAGGTTAACCAGATGAGAAATGATTTGATTTTCATAGGCCTTGTGATTTTAACAATTGCAGCAAAGGTGCTTCATCCGCAGTTCTCAGATGAGGAAATAGAGGAGTCAAGCAATTTGCCCCATGGAGCTGGTGTGTGAAGACCCCAGGCAAAAGCCCTGGGTCTAGCCATTCCTCCTGGGTTTCTAGGTGATTCCCACCTTGGTGATTCCAGTAGAGAAGGGGCTGTTACAAAGCATTTCTGTGGAGTCTCCTGAGATGCACCATCATTGCGTGCATGTTTCTGATCTTTCCCATTTGGGGACTCCTGTGGGTAGCTGCCTCTGGGTGCAATCAGAGTGACTAAAGACCTATCCTGGGGCAGAAGGCCTTTAGTTTAACAGAAAAGCATCTTAATGGCTGAATTTCTGCAGAAGGTAGGATTCTGAGGAGAAGGGCTCAGACTGGAGAATTTGGAACCAACAACACAGTTCTATAAGAGAACAGAGGTGGAATGGGGTGAAAGTGGGAAGCTGGAGGGGGGTTCAGGGCTCCATGGCAGGTGAGGGAGATGGTATGTTACTGTTTCATTTTGGTTCCATAATTTTTCTCAAAGTTTCACTAAAATTTGGCTAAGGTCTGGTTTGGGGGCCACGAAAGGCTCAGTTTCACATGTGGTTAGGGTCAGGGTGGTTAGTGGTGATGGAGCTTGGGAAGGCCCTGGTGGGGGAGGGAATCAGAACTCACAAGAACAAGCAGGGTCTGTAGTACCAGATCACCGGAGGATCTTCAGAGGTCATAGGGCAAGCACAGGCCTCCCAGGAGATGAGGAATGAGGACACAGACCAATTTAGATTAAGTGTTAAAAGAAAATGAGGCTTGGTTGTGGGGTCTGTACCTGAAGTCCCCCTCTGTCTCCTTCCTCTATCTTGGTGATGAGGCACCTCAGGCTCAGAGAAGCTGTACTTGGCCAACATCCCACAGCTGGTCCATGGCAGGGCCAGGGCTGAAACCAGATTTTACTGCCCAGGCCCTCGTCTATAGACCTGGCCTTTGCCTCCCCCCTCCACTCTGTCTACTGACAGTGTATCAACCAGAGCAGACAAAAGAGAGGACGCGCCTCTCCCCATGAATACCAGAGTGGGTCCATCAGGGTTGGCGACCATCTCTGGGGGTGTGAGTCAACCTGCTGCCTCCCAGGAGTGGTATTTACAGTATTCAACAATCAAGATCAATGAATATTCAATAATTGTGGGACTGGGAGCTGTGGCTTACACCCATAATGCTAGCACTCTAGGAGGTCAAGGATGGAGGATTGCTTGAGGTCAGGATTTGAGCTTAGCCTGAGCAAGAGGAAGATCTCTATCAAAAATAGAAAAAATTAGCTGGGTGTGGTGATGGGCGCCTGTAGTCCCAGCTACTTGGGAAGCTGAGGCAGGAGGATCACTGGAGCTTAGGAGTTCGAGGTTGCTGTGAGCTATGATGATGCCACCGTATACTAACGAGGGCAACAGAGTAAAACTCTGTCAAAACAACAACAAAACAAACAAACAAAAACTGGCCACACACAATACACAATCTTGTGGAACCAGAACAGGGACTGCAATATTCCTGTCTTGTCCTGGGCTGTCCCTGTCAGCCACTATAGAGCTCTGGGCCCCTCCCACCCACCTTGGCCCACCTCCTTTCTCTTGTGGAACTGTATTGTCTATCTTTGTTCTGAATTCTCCTCTCTGAGCCCTACTCTTTGGAACTCATGTACCACAGGGATGCTGGCAGCTGTCACCTGGCCAGCCCGGCTGTACAGGTGCACCCCTGTGGCACACTCCCTGTTCCCCTAGTAGCTGCACTGCACAACCTCTGAGCCCCGGGGTCTCAGTGAACTCGTATTTCAGGTGCTAAGACCCCTCCCTTTAACAGCTAGTGGAGGGTGGCTTCTCTAGGGTGGGGGCCATACCCCACCCAAACCGCCTCCAGACAGGCACTGGGCTAAGACAAAAGACAGGGCTGGTTTCTAGGCCTGTGCCTGGGCAGGCACATTGGACCCTGCCTGCAGAAACCCTGCATTTGGTTTTATACTCTGCTGTTGCTGTCTTGAAATTCTTAATATGTTTTTGTAAGGGGGACTAGCAGTTTTTATTTTGCAAAGGACCCAGCAAATTTTGTAGCCAATCCTGACAAAAGTCCCCACCTCCCAGCTTTAAACCAAGTTGTTGCATCCAGGGCTGAGGGCCACGAACAGCCTGGGTGGTGGCCTCCTCTGGAGCTTGCGGGAGGGAAGAGAATGCCTCAGTCACAGAGAGAGGGCTGGGCTCAGCCTCAGATGGTGGAGTGCTGCATCTTGTCTGCACTGTGAACTGTGTGGGGGAGCCTGGGAGCTGTTCTGGAGGCTGGGCCTTGAGGCTGAGCCAGTCCAGACTGGGCTGGAAACAGCCCCAGTTGATGGTGCAAGTGTCTCAGAAACAGTGCCCAGCCTGGTGCTGCTGATCCCTGTCCTGCTAAGGGACCTGGGCAGTCTGGCTGTCTCCTCACTGGGTCATCTGGTGGGACCCTGAAGGCCACTTTATTTGTCTTGCTGTTCTGTCGACAGCCCCACAGGCCCGCCCTGGGGTCTGCCCGCTCAGCTCTCTGCTCCCCCCACCTGGCTGCCTCTAGAACCAGCCTGATTTCCCCAGCAGTAGCTGCCAACTTTCTTAGAAATCAATGTAATTGCTGCTACCTCACTGTTAATATTTTTGACCTACAAAAATGGCCATTTTAAATGGTTCACAATGATACCATTGGTTAGAACAGTCTTATAAAGGGGAGCTGAGGGGCACAAAAGAGTGAGGGGTGTGAGTGCTGAGGATAATCCCAGCATATAGGTTTAGCCCAGATGTTGATGTCGGCTTCTTTGGTTACCCTGGGGATATGTGATGCTGGGGTGTGGCTTTCCTTCTGGCACAAAGTTTAAGAACACTGGAGAGAGATACAGCCTGTTGTGGACAATGGCCATAGTTCTGGCTGACCACCTTGGCAGAAAAGAAATAACTTGTACATTTGACCAGTGGCCACCTCTGTCAGGGACACTGCAGATTCTATAAACTCTCTGAGGCTTAGTTTTCCCCCCATGATTTGGGAGCCAAAGCACCCACCTCCTCCAAGTCATGGGCAGGGCTGGGTGTCAGCAGAGGTGCACTAACAGGTGGGGAGGGGTCAGGGCACCTCCATGCAGATCAGGAAGTAGCCACTGGGAACCTGGACTCCTCTGGGACCAGTGGACACATCTTCCTGACCCAGGAACTGAAGGATTAATGCTGGGCACACTGGGGACCTCCAGGGCCCTCTGTAATGCCCTGCCTGACACCTGCCCTTTCTGTGTCTGCCCTGCTATTTACGGGGTCAAGGAGAGAAGAAAATGAGATCAGGCACAGAGGAAGATGTGCAGACTAGTAGCCCCTCTTAGGAGTGGTTTCTCTTTCCAGAGTTTCCGTGATGCATGGTTAACTTTGGTCCAAAGATACTGAATGGAAAACTCCAAAGATAAACAAGCTGAAAATTTTAAACTGTATGCTGGTGTGAGTGGCAGGCTGGAATCCCTAGCAGTCCTCCTCTGTCCCTCTTGGGATGTGAATCCTCCCTTGGTCCAGCGTTTCCATGCTGTTTGTGCTGCCCTTGGTCACGGTAGCCTGGCACAGGCATGTGTTCAAGTGACTCTTATCTCACTTAATTACGGCCCCAAAGTGCAAGGGCAGTGATGCTGACAATTCAGACAGGCCAAAGAGAAAAGTGAAGTGATTCTTTTAAGTGGAAAGGTCAAAGGTCTCAACTTACACAAAGAAAAGAAGTGTATGCTCTGCTTGTTCAGATCTATGGTCAGAGCAAATCTTCTGGCCAAGGTAAATGTTTAGTTAGGTGGACGAGGCTTACGTCTGTGGGAGGAAGATGGGAACAGAACCTTGGTCCCAGGCACCCACTGCAGGGCTGGAAAGGCAACCCCTCTGGACAAGGAGGGCCTCCTGTAAGGGCAAGAAGCCTATCCTGTGACTGATTACTGGTGAGTCTCCAGTGGTCAAGGAGAGGTCTGGGGAGATGGCAGTGGGGGAGCAGTGAGGGGATGGCTTGGAGCAGTAGTTCTCAACCTGTGGGTCCCCACCCACAGGAACTGTATTGAAGGGTCATGACATTAGGAAGGTTGAGAACCATTGGCTTGGAGGGTGAGGGCATGAGGGCTCTGGCTGTTTTCACACCTCTAACCCTAGGATGGGTCCTATCTCCCTCCTGCCCTCTCCTTGAACTCTCCATGAGTTCAGTTCCTGCCCCTTTCGTTATTTTCCTAACACACTAAGATAATGGCTTGATTAAAACGTAAATCGCTGAAATGACTCCTGGTTCCCAGCAGAACCAAAGTGATGCTCTTGGCTGGGCTTAGCAGCTGGGCCTGCTTTCCCAGGATCAAGGTTTTATCCACAGCCATTAATCACATGAAAGCAGATATTAAGGAGCATTAGCTCCGGCCAGCTGCCGCCCCGCGTCCCGGGCCATTACGTGGATTACCCTGCGTGGTGCCTGCCCAGCGCCCGCAGGCCTGGGATTGTGGGGCTGACTCGCAGCTGCTTGTCCCTCAGCTGGACACAGGCTCTGCCTCCCCTGGTCCCGCTATGGTCCCAGAAGTGGCTCCTGCTCCTTTGACTTGCTGGCCGAGGGACATCTTTTTCCACCGCCCAGCTCCCAGGAGCTCATCCTCAGGAGGGGTGTGTGGGGGAGAATCACTCCCATCCGCCTGGGCCAAGTAGGGGATGTGCTCTCTGCCTGAGTGGCAGGGGCTCTGCTGGGGTGGCCATGAGCATGCTGGCCCTCTCCCAGTATCTCCCAGAGGATGGGAGGTGAGCGGGCAGGGCTGCAATGCTTCCTCAGTCTGGGCCTGGGCTCCACAAGGTCCCCAGGAGCCGAGACAGGGGCTCCACATGTCCTGTAGCTGCCTATCCATCCCCGCCCTGCCATGTGTGCCATCTGAACAGTGGGACTATTGTCCTCCACCACAAAATACAGGTGGTATTTTAAAATTAGAAGGCATTTGTAGCACTTGACTGTTCAAAGATTTCTTCCAAGCCTGGAGAATGTCTGTCTTTATAGCTAATCCAATCTTCACCTTCCACTAGGTAACTGGTCTGCGTCCTCACAGGTGGGTTAGGCTGCTTCTGAAGCAGGCAATGTTGCCATAGTGACCATTTGCTCAACTTCCTTAAAAAAAAAAAAAAAAAGATCCCAAGTTTTGGTTTCTCCTGACAAGCCCTCTTTTACTGTTGAGCCAATAAACTTCATCATAGGTCAAAGGCAATCACAGTAAAGTTCTGTCCAGTGACCCCAGAGCCTGCATGCTGCCCCGCCCACCTCTGTGCTCCCCTCTGCTCTCCGCTCTCCCCAGACTCACTCCTGCTCACAGGCCTTTGCACTGGCCGCTCCCACTGCGCAGATGACCTTCCTGCAGCTGTGTGTGTGGCCCTCACTCAGCCCTTCAGGCCTCTGCTCAGTGCAGCCTCCCTGATGTTGGGGCCTCTTCTGGTGCTCTGCTTTTCTCCTTAACGCCTGCTTATCATCTGGCTGGCCCTGCTGAGATGTCTGCTGTTGCTTTGAGATTTGTCGGGTCACATAAGAATTATCGGAGGCCATCATTGTCTTGGGCTAAGCTTCTGCACTAAAGTCAAAATGAAGTCTCTGGTGCTCACGTCCCATGTCACCAAGCTAGAGCTAAGTTGCTGTCTGGCCTTCCAAGACAAGAGGAGAGAGAGGTGACAGCCTCTTGGACCAAATGGGCTGGTTTCCATCTTCTGTTAACATGGTAACGAATCCCTTCTCTTTCAATCCTTAACCTGAAGTAACTTGATGTTAACCAATCAGTCAGTTTCTATTTTTCTGTCTCTCTGTCCCCTCAAAACAAGGAAAGTAGCTTAGGAAGGGCCAATCTGTTTTTTGTTCATTTCTGCTTTTTTCAGTCGTTTTTCAGTCTATGAAGCCAAACTCCTCTGCTCAACTCGTTGGAGCACGTATTCTTTTTTATGGAATGAAGTATCATTCAATTCTAGAATTGTAAATAAAGCCACTTGAGATCTTTAAACTAAATTTGTTGTAATTTTGTCTGGCGACAGATCTGGCAACCAATGGAGGGACCTGAAGGAGGCTGTGCCAACCCTGAGGTCCTTTGCAGGACACAGGAAAGGCTCTGTCTTTCTCATGGAGCCCCAAGATTGTGACTAACTCTCTCTCAGGTCTGAGCTTTGCTCTCTTTTGCATGTGAACTCCCTGATATTTTTGGCTTTGGAGGCACCAAGGTTAGTTTGTGCTGCGGTAGCATATGTGACCTTCTGGTTTGCAATGACTCACAAGTCACTGGCAGCAAAAGCTGCAGTGTTTGAGGTACCTGATGCCAGTTGCAGTGGTGGTCGTTACTGCAAGGGCCTCTTTACTTCTTCTCTTTTATTCGTTGAGATCTTGGAGCCAAAGTCATCTCCAGCTCTGAGAGACCCAAGATTCAAAATAAAAATAGGACCTCTCATTTCTAAAAGTCTGAGCACTCTGCCATCTGCTATGCTTGCTTTTTATGTGTATAAGAATGAGGGCCCCAAAGCTGCAAATACATACACAAGTGGAAAAATCTTACTAAATATAATTCAGAATTACAATGGACATTTTGCAGAATGTTCCAGATGAACAAGACTGTTTAAGACATATACATGAAAAAAAAAAAGAAAAAGAAATACACATGAATCTCAAGGTTCTAGAATTAGGGAGAGAACAGGATTATTATTCTAATTAGCATCCAGAAGCCTCAAGTGTTACTGGAAAAGCGGTCCTGCCACCTGCCACTGGCAGCCAATATATGGGGACAAGGATAGGTCCACAAACTTTATTTGTCAAAAGGCCAGAGATTCTGGAGAACAGTGAGAGTAGCTTCTCCAAGACTATTCCATTCTTCCAGTTCCAAAACCACAGTTTTATACATAAAAGTTAAAAGAACCACACTAGCCCTTATCTTAAACAACAATAGTTAACTCTTACCTTAAACAAGAGTAATCGCCATAAACCATGATAAACAATAATTGACCTAATCCATGACCCAAAACAACATTTCTAATTCAAAAGTTAATCTCTTGAGTCAATCGCCCTGAACTACTCAAATACACACCTTCAGGTTAAAGCTGAATTTATAAAAGAACAAGAATGGGAGACAGGAGGTGAAGGTCACTCAGGACGAAACCCACCAGCCCAGCTGCGTCATCTTGGCCCCAGCCTGACTGACTCCATCTTATTCTTACTACATACACTCTTAGAAAGAAACAACAGGATCCTAAAATTTCTTTTCAAAAAATATTCATTGTAAAGACCTAATGAGAAGCTATGAGGGCAAGGTGTCACCTGCACTACTGGCGTCCCACAGACGTGCTTGCTATTTCCCTCTGTCCCACTCCTGACCCAACTCTGTCTGAACTGCCTATCTTCTCTGGAAAAACAAACAAACAAACAAAAACAGGCAAGGAAACAAAAACAGTTAAACAGTTTGCTTATAAGATAAAACCACCCCCAAAATTTAGGAAATAATCCCTGAGTTGACCTGTACTCCCTGGATGAAAATAGAGCTCAGGACTATGGTTAAAATATTTCTTAAACCTAAGGAAGATCTTCCAAAGTTTTCTGTCAGATTTAGGATCTTAAATGGAATTTATGACCCCAGGACACCTGATCTCTGCTGCCTCGGAAACATGTTGGCGGAAGTGGGGAAGCTCAAAAATAGATGAAGGAGACAGAATGGTGGCAAGCCCCACCCAGCCACTTACATGGCCAGGAAATGCCCCCCAAATTGCAAATGTCCTTTGGAAGGCAGTTCCCCAAGTGTTTTGGCTTCATGGCAGCCAGTAACCTAGAATGGCTTTGGGGCTCCTTCAAGGGTGCTTCTTCAAGTAACCCTTAAAAGAATAATTTAAAAAGTATGGTTGTTATTGGTGCAGACCACTAGGACAATGGAAAAGGGACTGCCCCCCCAAATTTTGAGGGAACTATCTAAACACAGGCTGCTCCCTTTCTGATAATCTCCTGACAAGGTTAACTGCCAGGACAGACAGGCTGTAGAGAAAGATCTGGTAAGTTACTATCAGCTGTCAGACACCAGAGCCACTCTTTCTATGTTACATCCCACTCTTAGTAATCAACCTATCCCCCAGAACTCAGTATCAAATTGAGTTCTATTCATGAGTCCAGGTGTAGAAAGTGACTTCTTCATTCTATTAAAGAGCTCTACTCTGAAGTCGGCTATCTAATTAAGAAACAAGTGATCTTGAAAAGACTGTATGTCAATTAAATGCCAAAACACCAATTGTTGGCATTTAGAGGCCTATTTTGAAACCCTTTGTAAAAGAAATTTACATCTATAAAGGAAATCTCTATTTGTAAGGTCTCCCTCTCTGTACCTACACCACTGGTAACTTTCATGATGAAAAGTCACTTGCTTAAAAGTGACACAACAACAGGCGCACGGCCTACAGACACATGAAAAAATGCTCATCATCCCTAATCATCAGAGAAATGCAAATCAAAACCACTCTGAGATATCATCTGACTTCAGTAAGAGTAGTCCACATAACAAAAATCCCCAAACTACAGATGTTGGCGGTGTGGATGTGGAGAAAGGGAACACTTCTGCACTGCTGGTGAGAATTCAAGCTAATACATTCCTTTTGGAAAGTAGTTTGGAGAACACTCAAGGATCTAAAAGTAGACCTGCCATCTACCCCAGCAAGTCCTCTATTAGGTGTATATCCAAAAGCCAAAAATCACTTTATAGCAAAGATACTTGCACCAGATTGTTCATTGCAGCTCAGTTCATAATTGCCAAGTCATGGAAGAAGCCCAGGTGTCTTCAACCCATGAATGGATTAATAAATTGTAGCAAATGTACACCATGGAATATTATGCAGCCTTAAAAAAGATGGAGACTTTACCTCTTTTATGTTTACATGGAGCTGGAACGTATCCTTCTTAGTAAAGTATCTCAAAAATGGAAGAAAAAGTATCCAGTATACTCAGTACTATTATGAAACCAATTTATAATCACTTGCACTTTCATAAGAAAGATAAATCATGACTATAGCCCAAGATGAAGGAGGGAAAAGGAGGGGGATGGGAAGGGAGGGGAGAGATTCTATGGAAGGAGGGTAAAGGTAGGACCATTCCTATGATGCATATTGCAAGGGTACATGTCAAATCTATTAAGTATAGAGTACAAATGTCTTAACACAATAGTTAAGTAAATGAGGTGAAAGCTATATTAACTAGTTTGATGTAAGCATTCCTAATTGTACGTAAAATCAACACAATTTACCCCCTCCCCTCCCAAAAGGTTACATAACAAACATTACCTTGGTTTAATGTGCTTGTCCTGGTCATTTTGTCTTAACGAAACCTTCATCTGTGACCAATTTTGTCTTGGCAAATAAAGGTGTTTGGATCTAAGTTCTGTGCCTTTGAGATGTAAATTTTCTACCTGTTTCACCCAAGTATTGCCTTTGGAAGTACAAATTTGGGGTCCCCTAGGTAACAATTTATTTAGGGCAACTGAGCATGTAATCAAGCAGATCGATAGTCTAAAGGGGAGAGAGAAATTGTTTGAAAATTGACAGATGAAGAACCTTATAAAAGTTATAAGATCTGCATCTGTGTGGCTGTATATCTATATATTTATGTGTGTTGTGAATACGTGATATTTTTCTACCGAAATATATGAAAGAACTCCAATTAATAGGCTTTAAGAAAAAGTAAGCACTTATCAGAAAAATAGAAACTGCTCTGGGCCTTCATGCTATCCTTCTAGAAACCTCGGTGCCATGAGAGCCAAGTGGAAGAGGAAGTGAATGTGTAGGCTGAACCCCAAAAGGAGAAAGATGAGACAGAGTCCACGCAAACCACCTGGACGTGAAGGCCACAAGGGCAGAAAACGTGGACCGCCAAGGTGGAGGACACTGGCACAAGCTGTTGGACTGTGGCTGCTGGCTGGAACTTGGCTCTCGTGGATCCAGAACTTTATTACCATCCATTCACCAAGATCGCCTCTGAGGCACCCATCTTGCTCATACCACAGCAGTCCCTACTGCTTCTTTTCCTGGACTTGACATTCTACACCAGCTCTGTTCTCAGTTAGGGCCCAGTGTAACAAGTATACAATAAATCATATCTTCTGCTATTTCAGCTAAAAAATCAAATTTTTAAAAAGATAACAAACTAAAATGTCTTCTTGCTCATGTGACACGGGTAAATGAGATTAGATATTGTATCTTCTTAAAATTTTTTAATTTTTTAAAAATTTCTTATAGCATAACTGTGTACATTAATGCAATCATGAGGTACAGTGTGCTGTTTTCATGTACATTTTGAAATACTCTCATCAAACTGGTCAAGATAACCTTTATGTCATTTAGATATTGTATTTTTTGATTAGCAAAATACCTAGGTGTTTAACATCAGGGTTCTTGGTTAGGTGGCAACTGCCTAACTCTTGTGTGCTGTAGAAAGGGTCCACAGACGAATGACTTGAGCTGAGGGCGAGCTTTGCTTAATAGCAATGCAGGCACAATTGTCACGAATGAGTCAGTTAGGTGGATGCAAGTAGACAGTTTCAAAATTCTTTTTCAATAACTTAATCAAGTCATGTGATTGAGTAGTATATGTTTATGAAATGTTTAAGTCATTCCAAAGTTAAAATACTGAAACGTTAATTGCTGAACATAAGTTTAAAGTACATGTACTTTGTGCTATAGTTTGGACATTTGGCCCTCCAAACCTCACTTGGGAATGTGATTCCCAATGTTGAGCCAGAGGCCTGATGGAAAGTGTTTGGGTCCTGGGGATGGATCCTCGAGTGGTGCGGTGCTGTCCTTTTGGGAATGAGTGGGTTCTCATGAGAGGTCCCTGCAGAGCTGGTTGCTAAGGAAGCCCTGGCCCTTTCCCCCTCTCTCTTCTTCCTCTCTCATGGCTTATGTCATCTGCACTCATCAGCTCCCTTCATCGTCTGCCATGAGTGAAGCTGGCTGAACAGTCTAGAGAACCATGAGCCAGATAAATTCAGGCCTTCCTATACGGCAGCACTACCTGGGCTAAGATACTCTTCTGTCTTGTTTTTATGTGGTATAGAGAAGCTGGATATATTTGGGTTTGTTAGGAAATATAAAAAAATTGTTCTATGAGGAAACACATGTTTCTCAACATTATAATATATATTTATAAAATGTTGAATATGAAAAAATTGCTCACTTCCTAAGTTTTTGCTAGATATTAGGGTTATTAAGACTTAAAAATTCTAATTAATACATGGAATTACACATGCAGAGTATGCAAAAATAGTAAGGTGTGGTTTTGGTGAGAAAAATTATAAGAGGATATGAGGATATATTTTTGTTGAAAAAATATTAATTTTATCTAATTCAGAGGTTATTTAAAAGTTGTTTCAAAATATGAATTTAGGAAGAAAAAAATAAAGCAGAAAGAAACCAGTAAGTTGGAGAAAGATATGCAAAAAAGTGATAAGTATAAGAATGCATTTTTGATCAGAAAAAAAAAAGAAATGAGTAATTTTTTTTTTCTAAAAGAGAGAATTTTGGGTGGTCAAAATGACAAGAAAAAAAGGGCAGAATATGTTTGCTATTAGGTAGGATGGTTGGTTGTTCCAAAATGAAGAAGGAAATACAGGACAAACCGGTGGTTTAGACAAGTTGTAGAAGGTTTGTGGATGAGAACCCTCATGTGTGATCAAACTGGTTGAAATCAGAAGAGAACTGTTTACAGATTTTTCTAAAAAATAAACTTTGACCTCAAAAGTACACTGATCCAAAACTAAACTTTAGTTTCTTATGGTAAATCAACAAGGTTTTCTTAAAGTATTGATGGGCTTTTAGTAAAAAATTGTGAGACCTTTTAAATAATCAGCGTAGGATTGGTCAAAATAATTCCCTATGTCTCATATTTTCTTTATTTGGTTCTTGATTATTTAGGAAAATTGAAACTCCTTTGTATTAAACAGCTAAACTTTTTCACATCTAAGTAGCTTCCTGCATTTGCCTTTGAAGACTTTTAAGTATTTATCTGATTAAATGAATGACTGCTATTTCACAGTGACCTATAATCCTGTCTTTGATTGTTTTGAACCTTTGTTTTTCACAAACTTCCCAAAATCAAATTAAAGATTAAGTCTTTTTGACCTCAAACTACCTTTTGGACATTACAAAAGAGCCCCTGGAAGTTCAATGGACAAATATTAAACCAATTAGGCTTATTTGCTATGTTAAATTACACAGGAAACATTGTCAATTAAGAAATGATGTTTAACTTTCTTTGAGTTATATTTGTACACGTTATTAATATGTGTTCTAAAATTATCTGAAACTTCTAGAAATCTGATGCATCAGTCATAATTTTGGTTATTATTATTATTATTTTTTTTTGAGACAGAGCCTCAAGCTATCCCCCTGGGTAGAGTGCTGTGGCCTCACAGCTCACAGCAACCTCCAACTCTTGGGCTCAAGTGAGTCTCCTGCCTCTGTCTCCCAAGTAGCTGGGACCACAGGTGCCCACCACAACGCCCGGCTATTTTTTGGTTGCAGCCATCATTGTTGTTTGGCGGGTCCGGGCTGGATTCGAACCTGCCACCTTAGGTGTATGTGGCTGGTGC
>CAUYTI010126457.1:0-12224 GCA_963575145.1 Galago senegalensis
CCCGCCAAACAACAATGACAGCTGCAACCAAAAAATAGCCGGGCATTGTGGCGGGCGCCTGTGGTCCTAGCTACTTGGGAGGCGGAGGCAAGAGACTCGCTTGAGCCCAGGAGTTGGAGGTTGCTGTGAGCTATAATGCCAGGGCACTCTACCCAGGGGGACAGCTTGAGGCTCTGTCTCAAAAAAATAAAATAAAATAAAATAAAGTCAGTGATAAATCTTGAGAAAATGCTGTGTTTAAAAAAAAATAAAGTCAATGATAAAGCCACAACTATCAAATGAATGCATTTGAAAACACAAAAGATACATGTCAATGAAAAAAATATGCAATGATCATGAAAATCAGCCATATACTTTGCCAAGGTCAAAGACTGAAAAATAACATGAAGAGAACTCTCTTCTAATACCAAAATCACCATTTAAGAAAGTGAATCATTGCACATCTGGACACCAGCTCCAACATACAAAGCAGGAAGGAGGGGACAGACGATAACTCTTCCCAGGTTTTGTAGATTAAAAACAGGTAGTCACCAAGAATTCGAGATTAAACTTCTAAAACATACATTTAATTCAAAATAAGATGAACATTTCTAACAGATGGCAATAGTATGAAGCTGACTTTTTCCTACTTTTATTTGCAATGAGGTCTTACTATGTTGCCCAGGCTGGAGTGTAGTGGCTACTCCAGCCGCTATTCACAAGTGCGATCACAGCTCACTGCAGCCTTGAACTCCTGAGCTCAAGCAATCCTCCAGAATAGCTGAGACTGTAGGCACACAACACTGTGCCCAGCCTGACCTACTTTTTAAGGTTAGTAACGATGATGAATCAGGGACTGAGGCTACTGATTAGAGAATGCCACAGCTATCTGTTAAAAACTATCAAGGTTTACTAGATGCCAGTGAGGTTTGCCTTTAACACACCAAGCTGCTCTGTGACTTACTTCACAACAGAAATGCCTGAGCCATGGGCTGGGATCCACACCACCCTGAGCTGAACTGATCCAGAGGTGGTGCTGAGAGGAGAGAAGCCAGAGGGATGGATCAGAAGTGAGAGTCAGGAGAAACTAGGCACTCAGTATCCACGATGCTTTTATGGAGAAGCACAGGGCTGAGGATGACACTAGGAGGGCACCGGAAGGTGAGAGAGGAGGCAGCAGGAAGTTGGATGTTTCAAGCAGAAGGCAGTGGGCACTGGCGGAGTTAGAGAAAGTTTGTCGATTGATATTCTTTAAAAAAAAATTAATTTTTTTATAAAACCTGGGAGTATATTTCTACAGCCCAAAGTGGAAGGGACCAAATTAAAAAAAAAAAATTGAGAATGGATGAGATAAGGAAGGGGACAAGAAGCAGTCCCATGGCCTGGTATTAGCCAATTATACAATGAGACAACCTAGATCCCCAAATTACCATGGCAGGCGGCACAGCGGGAGGCCTGTGCTGAGCAGCTGAGGTGAGGCTAGCACAGAAGGGCAGTGTCCTCTCCTGGAAGCTAGGATAGCAACCGCACACAGCCCCTGCGTGCAGACAGGCCAGGCAGCCAGCTGCCGCATAGACCTCTGACCCCAGGACCTCTGGGCACTCATCCTTGTCTGGCAGTTCAGGACACTCCCCCGACCCCACTTTTATTAAACTATTATCGAAGAAAGATGTGTCTAAGGATCTCAGAGAAGGTTGCCCCTTTCTCCAGAATAAGCCAAATCTCATGAACCAAGAGAAAAGGAAAAAAAGCTGAGTGATAAGAAAAAAAATTATAACCTGATATTAACTTTAGTTGAAACTATTGTGAGGACGGGAGACACTTGGGAGCAGCTAGAGAAGCCTCCAGGGGAAATCAAACAACCGAGGGACATAGATGTGAGCCTAGCCTTTACAATCTTTTTACCTGGAAAACATCACAAATCATGACTGGGGCCTGTTAGCCTGGGAAGGGGATCTGTAACCCTCTGTATCCCCAAACAGCTGTGTCTTGGGGGAATGAAGGCCAGCTCACCCTCACTGTCGCACCACTGAGCTACATCCATTCCCTCCCTGAGCACCTTCCCTCCTTCCCACCACATATCCGGCTCACACGTAGATCTCAGAGGCCTTCCTGAAGTTCTGGGCCTCTCCTTGAAGACCAGCGGAATAAAATCACTGATCTGTTCCCTAAGCCCACAATTCAGTAATAGTAAGCAACACTCAGCACTTTACCTCCTGCCAGGTACTGTTCTAAGTGTGTTTGCACATCTTAACTCCTTTAATCCTCATAACAACCCTCTGAGGACAGTAGCATTTTTATCCCCATTCTACAGAGGAGACTGGGACACAGGGAGGTGGAGAAACTCACCTAAGGTCACACAGCTAGAGAGCAGCAAAGATGAGATTTGAACCTAGAAGTCTAGAACCAGGACCTGTGGTCTTAATTACTCCATTATCCTGACTCTCAACTCTAGCCTGTTCTATGATGTTGGACATTAGGTTGTGTCAGTTAATTTTTAGGCCCTATTATTTTAGCCAAAGAGGCCTCCCACAATCATACTCGGTGCTGCTGAATTTCTGAGCCCATCAGGACCAAGACAGCTCATGGCAGGGATCCTGGCACCCTGCCCAGATTTTCCCCTGGAGACTAGCTCTAATTCTGTACCCCCAAGTGGCTGAGGGCTCATCAGAGGAATTCTCTTACCTGGGACCACCATGCTGCACCCTGGCTGACTTTGAGTTCCACCAGTGTATGGGATCCCAGATGCGACACATCTGTCTTGAGACCGAGCCCTCTTCATGGTGAGATGACACGGGGTCCCATTTTCCCTCACACTGAGCTGCTTGTTACTCATGCTTTCCCCAGCTTCCTCCCACTCCTCACAAGCCCCTGCTGCCATATCAGCTCAGCTAAATCATGACTGTGCCCTCTGACCACAAAGGTGCAGGTCACAAGACAGCATCTGCCCAGCTAAACAATTGGCTGTAGCTCTTTAAAACAAGCTGAGGCCGGCGCAGTGGCTCACATCTATAATCCTAGCATTGGCCCTAGCATTCTGGGAGGGCAAGGTGGGTGGATCACCTGAGCTCAGGAGTTCCAGACCAGCCTGAGCAAAAGAGAGACGTTGTCTCTACTAGAACTAGAAAAACTAGCTGGGCATTGTGGTGGGCGCCTGTAGTCCCAGCTACTCTGGAGGCTGAGACAAGGGGATTGCTCAAGCCCAAGAGTTTCAGGATTCTGTGAGCTATGATGCCATGGCACTCTACCCAGGGCGACTGAGTAAGACTCTGTCTCAAAAAAAAAAAAAAGCAAGCTGAGCAGGCACAGTGGTCTGTGTCTGTAATCCCAGCTACTCAGGAGGTTAAGACAGGAGAATCTCTTGAGGCCAGCCAGCAGTTCAAGATGAGCCTGGGCAACAAGCAAGACCTCATCTCTAAGAAAAAATTAATTTAAAAAAACTATAATTAAAAACTAAAAAAAAAAAGAAATTTAAACACATAAAAGCAAGCTGGTGAGTGAAAAACAATTAAAGTGAATACTCCTTCCTCTTAATCAAGGAATCCATAGAACGATTGTCTCTTCGTTGGGACCTCATATTTGCCATCACCTAACCACTCTGTGCAGGTGATGAGACAGAGTTGACAACAGTGTGACCCAGGGAAACATAAAGGGAACGACCCCCGAGGCAGGGTTTGAGACCGTGTGAAGGAAAGCAGTGAAGAGAGAGAGTAACTACATCCAGCACCGGCTTCCCGGGGTCAAGCCAATATGGCATTTCTCGAGAAGGTGGCAAGTGAAATTGATTTTCTTCTTCGGCTCACACATTCATTCCAGGCACATAATCTCAATTTAGAGTTGCCAGAGGAAGCTTTGCCAGAAAATATTGCCAATTCTGCTATTTGAGGCTTTGCTAAGAATGTAGCCAGCTTGGGGCCACTAAGACTTCAGAAGACTGAGTCGGTCCCAACGCGTGCATGTATTAATGAGGTGGTATTATTTTAAGTAATCTAGACACTAAAATAGTAGGTGGTATTTCTCCAAAGCCTGCTCCAATGGATAATAAGAAATGTGATAACGGAAAAATTGCAGTCAAGTAAACTTGGAAAATACTAAGTTACATAGAACTGAACAGGTGCTTTCCTACAGAAAGAGGAAGCCTAATAGGTTTGTGAGCCTTGGCCCCTGCAGCTAGTCCATCGTAAGGCAGCTTTTCCCAACTTTTTGGTCACCAATCCCTTCTGTACCCACCCCCATTTTTCCTCGCCAGAGAGCTCCATGAACTTGGTTGCCCGCAACAGTGCTGCTTTAATGTTAACTAAAAGCAAAATGGTCAAACCACCATGCATCTATGAAAGACACGCTGTTGGAAGCCCATGGGAGTAGACAGTAACTACTGATGGCCCCTAGAACCTCAGATGAAAAGGCCGAGGGGAACTTTATCTTGGATGGACCAGGCTGACGCCAGCTGAACACACCCATCAAACTTCACATCACAGAAAGGCAGCAAGGCAGGCGGGGCCTCCAGTGGGATGCATGGGAAGTCCTGGGCACCTCCTGTGAGGTAGCCACCCCCCAAATCCCACCTGAATATGCCCTAGAGCTCACTCCTGTCTACAAGAAATATAGAGGGAAGTGGAATATATTCAACAACTCCATGGGGATGCAGTCAACAAAATCCAAAGTGAAGGACTCCTAAGGAATAAATGACTGGATTTATTTAACAATTAAATGACAAGAAATGACAGGAAAAAAGAAGATGGAGGATAAATAGTCAGATTTTAAAAGAGTTACGAGACCTATAAACCAAATGCAATATTTGGATTCTGATTTAAACAAATCAACGACTTTTTTTAAAGCATTACCATGACAACCAGAGAAATGATGGCTGACTGGATTCTTGATGATTTTAAGAAATTATTGGCTCAGTGGCTCATAGCTCAGTGGTTAGGGTGCCAGCCACATATACTGAGGCTGGCGGGTTTGAACCTGGCCCAGGCCTGTTAAATGACGACAACTGCAACAACAAAAACAAAAAAATAGCTGGACGTTGTGGCTGGCACCTGTAGCCTCAGCTACTTGGGAGGCTAAGGCAAGAGAATCGCTTACGCTCAAGAATTTGAGGTTGCTGTGAGCTGTGATGCCCCAGCACTCTACCGAGGGAGACATAGTAAGACTCTGTCTCAAAAAAACAAAAAAAAAATTACTGTTAAATTTTTAGGTGTGGGGTGGTGCCTGTGGCTCAGTGGGTAGGGCACAGGCCCCGTATACCAAGGGTGGAGGGTTTGAACTCCAGCCCCGGCCAAACAGCAATAAATTTGTAGGTGTGATAACAGTCTGGTGGTAATGCAAAAAGAAAAAGTTTTATTTCATTTTATTTATGCAGAGATAGATACGGAAGCATTCATGGATGAAAAGATATGTTTGAGATTTGCCTTAAAATAATTCAGTATAAGAAACGGGAGGAAAATGGATGGCAGTAGAGAAGGAATAAGATTAGCTTGGAATTCAGAATTGCTTGGAGCTGGGTGCTCTATCTAATTTTGTATTAAGTTTGAAAATTTCCATAATAAGAATTTTTAAAAAATACTTCAGCTCCAGTCAGCAAGCCAACTTTTTTTTTAAGGTGGGAAATTTTTATGTTTAAAAAATTAAAACTTAAAAAACATTAGAAAATACCATTCTTTGCAGGGCAGTTATTAAGTATCTTTTTTTTTTGTGACAGAGTCTCATTTTCTTACCCTCTATAGAGTGCTGTGGTGTCACAGCTCACAGCAACTTCAAACTCTTGGGCTCAGATGATTCTCTTGTCTCAGCCTCCAGCGTAGATAGGACTACAGGTGCCAACCACAATGCCTGGCTATTTGTAGCGACAGGGTCTCGCTCTTGCTCAGGCTGGTCTCTGACCAGTGAACTCAGGCAATCCACCCACCTCAGCCTCCCAGAGTGCTGGATTACAGGTGTGAGCTACCACATCTAGCCATTAAGTATCTTTTTTTAATTGAAAAGCTAACAAACTGTCCAGTTACATTTCTACAAAAAAATAAAAAACCCACAAACTAGAAAGTAACTGGGTCTCTAGGCAATCTATTCAAAGCTAAGAAAAATTTTTAAAAAGTTTTTACATCCTCCAACCCAACAAAAGTAATCCTGCTATGTACAGACTAATCAAGCTGAAAGTTGGGGTGGGGGGGTGCTGTGACTCAAAGGAGTAGGGCACCAGCCCCATATGCCAGAGGTGGCGGTTCAAACCTAGCCCCAGCCAAAAACTGCAAACAAACAAACAAAAAAAAGTAAGAAGCTGAAAGTCATTCCTATATCCCCTCTGAGAACCTTCACTGCAAGCAGTCTTTCTCCAGTTCCCAACTCATGAATTAAGATAATGTTAGTATTTCTGAAATAGAATAATTCTACTTCAGAAAAACTTTTTGTAAGTCATTTTACGTACAATGCCAACTTTTAAAAGGTCACCAAGGCTCGGTGCTTGTGGCTCAAGTGGCTAAGGCACCAGCCACAGACACCTAAGGTGGCGGGTTCGAATCCAGCCCGGGCCCGCCAAAACAACAATGACGGCTGCAACCAAAAAAATAGCCGGGCATTGTGGAGGGCGCCTGTGGTCCCAGCTATCAAAGGTCACCAAAGTTAACTGGACAGTAAACTAGGCAGAAATTGCTTTATAAAAAAAGAGAGAGAAAGCCCAACATGCCACTTTCTATAGAGAACCCACAGCTCAGTTTATTTGGAGCAAAGAAATAAGAAACTTTTGATCATATTAGAAGAATGTCAGCCACAGGTTTGGAATCTGTACTCAAACCATGCGTGCAATGACCATTCTGCTAATACGATGGATTTGCTGCTGCCTTTGTCTGCTCTCTGTCCGTAATATTGACAGGTATGAACAGACCAGCTACTGGTGTTTGGAACAATCCTTATAGTGTTACAGTGTCAGGCACAGCGTCTCACTGCCTTCACACCACTGGTTCTCTTCATGTCCCTGGGCTTCCTCCTTCTCAGTAAAGTCCTTTTTGCTTTCGAAGGTCTTGCTGATCTTAGCAGTCTTCCCCACGACCGCATTGGCAACAACCTTGCATGTGACAGCTAGCAAACCTTTGATGCCTAAGCAGTTTGCAGCCAGAATAAGTTCAAAACGTGTTCCTTGGTCAACTTTCAGGAATTCTTGGTCCCCGACAGGGTTACCATCTGTTTGATTTTCTTTGTTCCCATCATCCTCAAAGGAGGAGAAGGGGTTGTCCTTGCGGTGGGCACAACTCTGAATGAGTCTCTAAATATTGCTGCATTAACAATTGGCCAAGGAACTGGGGCATCATCTCCTGCATCATCCGTTCACAAACCTTCCAGCATAGTCTTGATAGTCACAGAGTATTTGGTAATTTCCTCATCAACTTCACAGATCTCTTCAGCAGAACTCTGCAACTTACTTGAAGGTATGGGGTCAAAAAGGTGGCTGGTGGCCAGTGACTGATGAGAGCACAAGAAGAGAAAGATGATACTCTTATCCTATGGCTTTGGCAAAAAAAAAAAAAGACAAAGAAGGAGAGAAAAAGGCAGAGAAGAGGGCGGCGCCTGTTGCTCAGTGGGTAGGGTGCCGGCCCCAAATACTGAGGGTGGCGGGTTCAAACCCGGCCCCAGCCGAACTGCAACAAAAAAATAGCCGGGCGTTGTGGTGGATGCCTGTAGTCCCAGCTACTAGGGAGCCTAAGCCCAGGAGTTGGAGGTTGCTGTGAGTTGTGTGATGCCACAGCACTCTACTGAGGGCAATAAAGTGAGACTCTGTCTCTACAGGAAAAAAAAGGGCAGAGAAGAAGACCACTGAAAAACTTCCCTCTTATAAAACAGAATGGAGATCTCCTGTACAGTCAAGGTCAGTAAAAATGAAAGCTGAGGTTTTTTGAGTACTTAATATGTGCAGTGTACTATGCTTTGCATGTATTAATTTGTGGCCCAAATCCTCTAATAGCTTCCCATACCTGTCGGAGTAAAATACAAGTTCTTTACCATAGTCTGTGATGTTCAATATGCTTTGGTACATGACCCTGCTCCCTGATACTACTACACTGGCATCCACACTATTTCTTGAGATAATCGGTACTCCCCTACCTCAGGGCAATTGAACTTGCTATTCGCACTACCTGGAATTCTCTTTCCCCCAGATAACTGTGCGACTTTCTCCCTCCTTTAGGTAAGACTTTCCCTGCCCACCTCCCTGTGTAACACAGATGTGTGGTGTGTGCCATGCACAGACCATCATTCCCCCCTGCCTCATCCTTTTCCCCTGCTTTATTTTTCTTTTTAGCTCTTACTATTCCCTGACAAACTATTTGTCTAATGTCCATCTCTGTGAAATAGATTGCAAGTCTCATTAGATTTGGGGCTTTGTTTTGTTTTGTTTTGTTTTTTAGACAGAGCCTCAAGCTGTCCCCCTGGGTAGAGTGCTATGGAATCACAGCTCACAGCAACTTCCAACTCCTGGGCTCAAGCGAGTCTCCTGCCTCTGCCTCCCAAGTAGCTGGGACCACAGGCGACCACCACAACGCCCGGCTATTTTTTGGTTGCAGCCATCATTGTTGTTTGGTGGGCCCAGGCTGGATTTGAACCCACGACCTTAGGTGTCTGTGGCTGGTGCCTTAGCCACTTGAGCCACAGACGCCGAGCCTGGGGCTTTGTTTTATTCACATTAATAATATTCTCAGAACAATGTGTGACATATAACAGGTGCTCTTTAAGTATTTTGAATCAATTAATTAATTTAGCCCACAGCAAAAGCCTATTTGGAAAACATGCCCATGTATCTTTGGAGGCTGAAACTATGTATTCCAATGGCGACCAAGATCCTAAGATTAGCAGGATCTAAGTAAACTGGGCTAAGATGTCTGCAGAGCAGCTGGATGCTTTGCAGTGAGGGAAGAACACACTCTGGGGCTGTTCCACCCAATGGAGGGAAAACTGGAGCAACTACCCTAGAACCCTGATCGAGGCTGTGATAACTGTTCTTTTCTTGGGAAGGGGGAGATTAGGTAAAGGTCTAAATGAGGGGAGGTGGTGTCTTTCAGAAATACCCTTGGAAGGAATGACATAGCTGGATAGAGTGTTTAGGGTTGTAAGAGTGCTGTTGAGTCAGAGTCTACAGATGGTTTGAGGATCCAAAATTAATTCATTTTCTGGGAGAAGTGGATGAGACACAGATGGGTAGAAATTCCGAGTGGCAAACATCCCACTGAGCAATGCACTGTGCATCTGAAAGCTGTCCAGTGTATTCTGGAAATTTCAGAATTTCACTCTGTTGAAGTCAAATAAAATACAGAGATAAATCTTCAAAATTACATTTTATTTTGGAAGAAAGAATTGTAGTTTGGGGCATAAGTGCAGACTGGGTGCTCTTGAGGGTGTCTAAAGAACAAAGAGAAGGTTAGAGGTTTTATTTTTTTTTTAAAGGGAGAGAATGCCTGTGTCTCAAAGAGTAGGGCACAGGCCCCATATTCCAGAGGTGGCAGGTTCAAACCCAGCCCCGGCAAAAAAAAAAAAAAAACTGCAAAAAATAAAAAGGGGGGGGAGAAATTCTATGTAGTGCTTTTTTTTTTTTTTTGAGGCAGAGTTTCACTCTGTTGCCCAGGTTAGTGTGTTGTGAAATCAGCCTCGCTCACAGCAACCTCAAACTTCTGAATGGAAGGATCCTCCTGTGTCAGCCTCCTGAGTAGAGGCTATAGGCACCCACCACAATGCTAGGCTAATTTTTTAGTAGAGAGTGGGTCTGTCTCTTGCTCAGGCTGGTCTCTAATTCCTGAGCTCAAGCAATCCTCCACCTCAGCCTACCAGAGTGTTAAGATTACAGGTGTGAACCAGTGCACCCAACCTATGCAGTGCTTTATGAGAAAGTTTGTAGTAAGATTTCGGGTAGCTGGAAAGTTTTGATGGGTAAGTGATAACGATGGGTAAAACCAGTCCTAGAGTCTTCAGAGGTTGTTTCAGCAGCTCTTGTATAAAACTGGTTTGGGGTTATAGCAGGCAATTTCAGCAGCCAGGCTTGCAGAGACTTACATTCTTAGAGAAATGTTATATGCCCTGAGAGTTTCTTTTCCCCTCTGGTGTATTTTAGTTGGGTATGACAAAAATGATCCAATTTCTGTGATCAACTTTCACAACTCTTGCCCAGGATGACCTCTTGAATTCTCTTCAGGTTGCTGTTGGAAAGAATATGAGTTTTCTCCAAAGAAATCCAGGTAACTAAGACTTTCTTCGGTACTCAGGCCAGGTAGCTGACCATACCCAAAAGGAGGACACATGGCCTCCTAAAAGAAAGGCTGGCTCGGCGCCTATAGCTCAACCGGCTAAGGCGCCAGCCACGTACACCTAAGGTGGCGGGTTCGAATCCCCAGCCCGGACCCGCCAAACAACAATGACGGCTGCAACCAAAAAAAAAGCCGGGCGTTGTGGAGGGCGCCTGTGATCCCAGCTACTTGGGAGGCGGAGGCAAGAGATTCGCTTGAGCCCAGGAGTTGGAGGTTGCTGTGAGCTGTACTGCCATGGCACTCTACCCAGGGGGACAGCTTGAGGCTCTGTCTCAAAAAAAAAAAGAAAGGCTATTGGTGATGGGCTGAGGTACCAGCATCGAGCTGGGGACTGCAGCTCTCACGGGCTAGACTTCGTATGCTACGCTTCAGCCTGAAAACTGCAATAGAACATAATTTCCATATGTGTTAGGAGAAAGTAGTGAGTTTATTTGCTTCAGAGGCAGTGTGGTTGAAATAATAAAACTATGAGAAGGGACTCATGTCTCACCTGATCAACTGCTCACTTCCTAAAAAGCTATACAACAAAATGACCTATGGATAGTCCTAATGTTTAAATCAACTAGGTAATCTCACTGATTAAAAGATTCTTACAGGGCCAGGCATGGTGGCTCATGCCTGCAATCCTAGTACTCTGGGAGGCCAAGGGGCAGGTGGATTGCTTGAGCTCATGGGTTCCAGACTAGCCTGAGCAAGAGAGAGACCCTGTCTCTACTAAAATTACCAAAAAAAACAGTGAGGGCGGCACCTGTTGCTCAGTGGGCAGGGCACCAGCCCCATATGCCAAGGGGTAGGGGGTTTCAAACCCAGCCCTGGCCAAACTGCAACAAAAAAATAGCCAGGTGCTGTGGTTGGGCGCCTGTAATCCCAGCTACTCGGGAGGCTGAGGCAAGAGAATCGCCTAAGCCAGAGAGCTAGAGGTTGCTGTGAGCTGTGACACCACAGCACTCTACCGAGGGCGATAAAGTAAGATTCTGTCTCTACCAAAAAAAAAAAAGTGAGGCAAGAGGATCACTGTGGCCCAAGAGTTATAGGTTGCTGCAAGCTATGATGACGACACAGCACTCTGCCTAGGGCCACAGCTTGAGACTCTGTCTCAAAAATAAATAAATAAAAGATTCTTATAGGAAATACATTGGTGAAGTAAATAGTTCCTAACTTATAGTTTAAAAAATGAAACACATTTCTATACTTCCAGTTTTCACATAGCAAGGCATCTGTTTACATAAGCCAGTTTCTGATCTGTAGACCACAGTGCTGAGTTTCCACGTCGGTTGTGCCAAATAATCGTCTCTTGGCAGGGAAAAGATGCTCAGGCAGGCCCTCAAAGACGAGGACAGATGGCACTCCATTGGAGGTACTCTTTGTTTTAACAAATATTGACACTTTTGCAGGAAGCAGATCCAGATCCTGTTTCTTCCTAACTCTCCCTCTCTTTAATCTCAAAGGTTTGGAGAGATATAATTCAACAGCAGTGGGGAAATTCACTTACCACTGAATTACAAAAGGACATACATCACACAGAATAATGTTCACAGTCAACTGGTGCTTGTAATAGTCACAAAGTAGTAAATAATACTGGGACACTGTGATCACAAAGCACTTTCAGACAGAAATGAGACAGCGTAGAAAGGCAGAGAGGAGAAAACAGTAGATGAAACTTTCTTTAAAAGATCCTTTTTGGTGGCTCGGCGCCTATAGCTCAACCGGCTAAGGCGCCAGCCACGTACACCTAAGGTGGCGGTTTCGAATCCCAGCCCGGACCTGCCAAACAACAATGACGGCTGCAACCAAAAAATAGCCAGGCCTTGTGGCGGGTGCCTGTGGTCCCAGCTACTTGGGAGGCTGAGGCAGGAGACTCGCTTGAGCCCAGGAGTTGGAGGTTGCTGTGAGCTGTAATGCCACGGCACTCTACCCAGGGGGACAGCTTGAGGCTCTGTCTCAAAAAACAAAACAAAA